>VWZY01005997.1:1566-29029 GCA_013399075.1 Chloroceryle aenea | reverse complement strand
TTTTTTTTTTTTTCTTTCTAGTACGCTGTGTGTGGTTCCAGCCTCAGTTCAAGCCTTCCACTGGAGACAAAATCTATTGTCTAAGCTCAAGCTTTTCTGTGGTGCTCAAAAGCACACTATCTGCTAGAGACTGTGATGTATCTTAAGAACAATGTTATGTGTGGGTTACTATGATATTCAACACTACACTGGAGGCTAAAGGTAGTTTTGAGGCAATCCTTAGGCACAAACCCATCTACAGCTTTTGCACAGTGTTCAACGCTATACTGTGAATTAACTCCTTCTGACTGCTTTAGAATAAAATCATCTCCTATATAAACAGACAATACAGACTTGTAGATTTTTGGATTAACATGGACAGAAACTGTGCCTTCCACCATCTAGTGAGGCTCTGCTGTATGACACCTACACAGAGAAAGAGAAGTGCCCTCCAGCACTGCATCCCATACCTCCAGCCTCTTGCTTTCCCCAGTGTTTTCCAGAAGACTGGCAAGTCCCTTTCACCACCACCCCCATACTACAAGAAAGCCAGACCACCTGGGCACAATGCTATTTAGTCTCTTGGAAGACCCACCTTTCCATACACTATGGAAACACACACCCATTTTTGTCTTTCCTCACACAAGAGCAGAAAAGCAAACAGGAAAAGGGAACCTTAATGAGGGAATCAATACATTCAATTCCTTGCAGCTGCAGTTAGAGGTTTTATATGTATCCTAGTGACCACAGCTACTTTATCATATAACACAGTGCCTAAAAACATTTTTCTTAACTGCCACGGTTCAATTTCATTACTTACCAGTACTCAGAAATCTCTAGGTAATTTTCTTTACTAGAAAGCTGAAAAGTCTTCAATCATTCTCATATATTGCAGCGTGCTATTTTACAATTCTAAGGCTCTAACTTTAAAATATTGGCCTACGGGGCTCTGACATTGACATGTGTAAGACCTGCTGGAAACTCTGAAAGGAACAACACTTTCATGAGTAAAAAGGATGTTAACAAAAGGCTGTATTTTTATAATACTTTTTAAAGCAGTTTAAGAGTTGACTGATGCTGGAATAACTGTGCACCATAGCATATCTCTTGCCTTAGGCAACTGGAGAGGGAGAGATGAGTTCAGAGATGGAACTTCTGCATCAAAGACTGGAATCTCAGAAGATTTGGTTATGCTCAGATAATGATCATCTTAACGATTCAGTGGTTACTCTACTTCAGGCATGGCCTGATCCCTTTATTCGATCCCTTCACTTTTTCAGAAGATAAGTTGAAAGAACCACTTCCCCCACCTTTAGAGAGTTACTTACACTTTTTTGGCTTTTAGGGTGAAAGAACCTTTGTAAGCCAGGTAAGCCTTTGTGAGATGTAATTCCCAGAACAGTTCTATTAAAATTTACTTCAAGAAACTGCACATCTGCACATCAGAAAGCAAATAAGCCTTGAGTTAACACTTCCTTGTGAAAATCAAAACAAGCATCATTACAAAGCAGCTATCATTACCTTCTTCCACTTGGTAAGACAAGATTACTTTAAAGACACCAACTTAGGAAGAAGCAGCTCTTACAATGTCTATTTGTATCTACATCACATAATCATTTTCTCAACCGAGGCTAGTGCAAATCATATTTCAAAAGTTTCATCTATTGTTAAATGTTAGTTCTATAAAATTACACCAACCGTACTCCAGGGCTACAGCCATGGTTTTGTTATTAATATAGCTTAGCTTTCCAGGTGTTGTGTACAGACACTCTTACAGTCTGTACACATGCAGCTCAGAGAGCCAAAACATTTATATGTTTTTTCACAGATTAGCACAAAGTTATACTTTATCTTATTTGATTATCATAATATACTAACATCTTCTAGTCAAAGATAAACTACTGTATATTTCATATGCATTTAACAAACATAGTAAAGTACATGTATTACAGATGAACTATGTAACATGCATGATTTAAGGCATAGCTGCATATCCTGCTTGTTTTAGCAATTCAGGAAATAGACTGGAGAATGTTATAAATATCCCTGTTGCCCATGCAGTGGTTCTCTCCATGAAAACTGTGTGTGCCTGTGTGAGTGCACGTGTGTGAAGAGATGAGAAGACCATCAGTTTGTACCAGTTGGTCTCCTCTCACAAAGACCACAGAGATTCAGAGATCTGGAAGTAGTCACTGAGTGCATGAGTTAGGACACAGTCTCCTGTCCTCCCTCTGGTTCAGCCTTTGGAAGGAAAAGTTTTCTACTTAATCTCATGCTTCTCAGGAGTTCTGATTGTATTGCTCAAAAAGAAATAAAAACAATTGCCTGGGGAGGGAGCGGGGGAGGCACTGGGGTGGGGACAACTATAAAGTATAACTGGATTTTGACCTTGTCCACAAACTGAAATGGTCAATTCAGTCTGAAATTAGGTGAAAGATGAGGAGAATTTTACCTAATTAGGCAGTATAAACTCTGAAAAGTCCTTCTTGGGGATATTTCCTTAGAAACTCAATCAGACGTACTTAATTATGAACAAAATATTTTGAGATTTAAACAAATTAAAAAGGAAAGGCAACTTCCTGGGTTTTGATTTCTTTCAAAAGAAAACTGAAATGCATAATTGTAAGAAATGATCTATAAGTGATGAGGTTCACTTGAGTTGCTTTTGAAATTGCAGCCCAACTACTGAAAATTACAGAATTTAAAAAAAAAATAGAGTAAAATTTCATTTGCATATAACAGCCAATACACCAAAGGTTAGGAAACAGTTGTAGAACCCAATAACCTTTCAAATAAGGATACAAGAATGTAATGGGATTGCACCAAAAACTCAGTATTTTTGCAGATCCATTGCCCAGGTCTACCAGATCTAATGAGCCAATAAATGCTAATAGATCAAAGTCTAGTTTGGCCTAGAAAGCTGAAGCAATTTCATTAATGGAGCAACAACACCCCTAGACTTACACTACAGTTGATGATCTGGCTAAAATTTTCAACTAAATTCCATATATAAGGCAACCCCACAAAAATGCTGATCTCAAAGAAAACAGCAGTTAGCATCTGATAAATGCAGATCATTTAGGGAAACAAACAAACAAGATCATAAGGTTATCAGCCTTCAGCTACTGAGCAACATTTTTTCTGCCTTGATTGCCTGTGGGCTGTTGATGAGGTGAGACTTGTTACTGTGTATCAAATGACAAGGTAGATTCTGTGGAGCAAGTCCTTCTAATCTTATGGTTTTAAATTTATGTCTTGAATTCTCATTGACCTTCTCAAGGTGCTCTTGTTCCCTGCCCATATTCAAAAGGCAAGAATTGAAAGTCATGTGTCTGGTCAAACCCACAGGACGCTTAACACTCCAGTTATGAGGTTTCTTCCATTAGGTGTGCAGGTGGACACATAAATATGCATTGTACAGAAGAATGGGCGGGAGTGACAGAGGAGTCCATACTTTCTTCCACACTTTCTGTTTTCAGCCAAAGCATCAAAATGGCACAGGTTATTACAGGCTGCGTACATAGTGACTTCTGTAGCTTTCTCACCCCTCCAGGAACTGCAGAAGTTGTGACAGACTATCTTGTAAAATTGTTACTTAAGCTAATTGTCATGGTAAATCAAGAACAAGCAGACACATCACAGAAGAAATTAAAGTTACTTACACCTCTTATAACAGTTATTTCTGTTCAGTAATCATTGATATGCTTCTCCTTACACAAGGAAATACCGAGATTGGTCATTATTTAAGAATACAGCTGCATTTTATTTCAAAACATGACAAAGAAATTTGAAACAGTTTCCTAAACTTATTTTCCTATTTCCCAGTTGGAAATAATTCAAGGAACTAGCCTGCTTGTTTTTTAGCATGCACAATGTACATTGTTTTAGATTTTATCATTGACACACTCTTCAACTCTTGTCCCTAAGAAAGCATATCACTTAAGCAGAGATAATTTATGCCACTAAGATTAGGAACTTTTGCAGCAACTCTTCTTCTCTACTTCCACGATCATCCATCAAGGAATGGATTATTAGAGAAATATGTGGTTGCATGTGGTTAGATTTACCTTATGTGCTCTCGTATCAGATTTAGTGGGAATTTAATTTTATCTTGCAGTCATTGGTATTATTTGCTTGATATAATTGAGTTGCTGTTTCACATGCATGACACATTCCATTTCTGTGATATTTTTTTGAATACATCATCACAAATATTAAGTACTGCTGTCATTTCATTTCTTACAGACCTGAAGAGTGCAACCAAAAAAACCCAAACTTAACTTTAAACTATACCTTGCCACTCCTGTCCTTGACCTGAAATGGAGACCATTCTAAGGGTAAAATATCTCCTCTATCAAACCTTATTTGAGTAATAAAACAACAAAGGCCTCTTCAGGACCCACCAATTTAAGTTTAAATACATATATATACAGACAAATTACCCTGACACAGTCAGTAGTAATACTTACACACCAAAAAGCAAAACCTTTCTCTCACATGCTACTTTTGACTGAAAGACACCTAATATTAGTCATTCCGTAAAAATTACAAATTCCAATCATTAGCTTTCAGCTGCAATTATTTTAGCAAGGAAGGTTATTCTAGTCCTATGGGGTGAACAACAGCAGGTGAAAATCATTCAGTGAAAGAACATCATTTTTCCTATCTCTGAAGAAAACCTTAAGGAAAATAAACCACCAGAAATGTAGGTATCCAATGCAGTTGGAATGACATTTTTCCTCATAAATGAACAGTTCTGAGAGTGATGAATACTAGTATGCTGAATAAACAATGTTTATTAAAGAAAACCTGGTAAACAATTTGGTTTTTTACATATGTATTTAAGAAAGCTATTGCTATTTTTTTGTCATCAGTCAGCACACAGAATTGCCAATGACAGTTCCACATGGAGGTTACTTCCTGACTGGTATTCTACTGCATAAAGCCAAAACAGGTCAAGAAACAAAGACTAACTTTATTNCATCAGTCAAGAAACAATTTTAATACTTCTAAGGTAAATTTGCATTGTGGAAATCCAGACTTGTTCTGTTCATCATTTCACATCTGTGAAAGGAAACTGGTATTGGGAGGCATGAATAAAAAGGTCAGCAGAAACCACAGATACAGAAGAATCAAACTGATTGCAGCTTGCAGTGAAGTGGGCCATGTAAAGAGTCAAAAAACACAGGCTACCATAGCTGGTGTTTGCACTTCTGTTTTTCCTTTTGTCCAAAGTAAGAAATAATTTTACTGATCGTGCCACTAGAGATTGATTCTTTTTTCCCAATGATTCAGCTGCACAGCGCCACTCTTGCCTGCATAACAGAGGAAAAAGCCACCTAATCACATTACAAAGCCACTGGCTTATATTTTGTCACAAGGTCCATTAATCAGTTGGCCCAAATACTGTCCAAGTGTACAAGGAGTAATGACAATCACTTGTCTCAGTCATCTGGAGGACTCAAAAAGACATGCAGTAGAAGATCTATACTCAGCCATGAGAAGTATTAGTCAGAAACTTAAATGTTTTTTTTGCAGCCTGAATAATCCAATTATCTTTTGTTGTTATCTTTCACCTTATTATCACAATAGATCATACTGTTTGCAAAATTGGCTTTGGCTTGGCTGCTTTTCCTAGACTCATCCATCTGTGAAATTTTAAAAGATGATAGAAGTTCGAGAGTTTGAATTTCTTTTTTAAATATTTTGTTGATTAGAAGTTTTAATATATGAGCAGTGGCAATGTTGAATTTTGCATGATATCATTTCTGTAACTCGAAGATAGACAGGACTTATTTGAAGTTGAAAAGACTCTTATTTCATTTGGGAAAAGATAAATACCCAAGAAAGTGCTGAGCTATCAAAACAATTCTGAGATACAAATTACATCCTGAGCTAATCATTCACATTCACTGCCAAAAGCATCTTCCTTCCTTGCTTACAGTATTAGAAGTAGCAGCTGCTGTTGAAATCTCCCCTGGAGATTGTTAGGATCTGCATGAGAAAAAGCTGTGTGGTGAAGGACAATTTCAGTAAGTAAACTGCAACTTTATTGTATGTGATAATTTGTAGTTAATGATGCAAAAAGGTGGCACCTATTTTCAAACATGTCAGCTGACAGTGATCTTTCTAATTATGATATATCTACCCATCTGTCTAGGTAAATCATTGTATGGAGTACTTCTGCAATAACAGGAGTCTCTTTTGCCCTGCTGCCATAGGTTAGTATGTAAGATACTCACTGCAAGACATAGAGAACTGACGGTAAGACAATATCCTTTCAGTGCTACTCTTGTTGATGGCAAATTTTCTTCTATATGACTTTAGAGACCTCCTTTGGTTGCCATTTTGGGTCAATTGTTGAGATTGCCTACAAATATACATTGCCTTTCTCAAAGCCACAAACAGTGAAAAAGCAGGCTGATGTGAGGAACCGTCTAATATGCACAATCCCCCTATGTACATAATACTTTGACTGCAGGAGTTGAAGCAATGATTTTTATTGCTGTAAGATTTTTCAACCAATCTTCACTCACTGAATTACAAAGGAAATGCATTTCAGGTGCATTAATAGTGTGTGTGTGGGGAAATTGCTAAGGTTTTCACTGAATCACAGAACCACAGAGTATTAGGGATTGGAAGGAATCTTGAAAGATCATCTGCCAAGCCCTCTGCCAGAGCAGGATCACCTAGACCAGATCACACAGGAATGCATCCAGGTGGGTTTTGAATGTCTCCAGAGAAGGAGACTCCACAACTTCTCTGGGCAGCCTGTTCCAGTGTTCTGTTACCTTCACCGTAAAAAAAATTTCTCCTTAAATTTACGTGGAACCTCCTATGTTCCATCTTGCACCCATTGCCCCTTGCCCTGTCATTGGACGTTACTGAGAAGAGCATTTAGGTCTGAAATTAGTTTGTTTTACAGTCTCTTAGTTGGCCTACCAAAATCAGACACTTGAACAACACTTGGAAAATGTTGCTCATGGTTATTTTGGTGCAATTAAGGTCAGAGATACTTTAATCATTGCTTCCTTTGAACAGAACATCCAGATAAATTTATCTGTGCTAAATCAAACATTGACAAAGAATAGGGCATTTCTGAGCAAGCACCAATAACAATAACAAAAGTCTGTTTAAAAAATAAAACTTAAAAGGTGCACAATGAAACAGCTTGAAAAAGTGTGTTTTCTTTTTAAGCCAGGTTATTTATCAAAGTTCCTATGCCTTCTCTATTGACTCTTTTATTTCCTTGTATCGACAGATTTAGTGAAGAGTAATGTCCAGTTTAAAATTTCCTGACCTAATGATTTAAAATGTAAAAGGGATGCAAAAAAAATAAGCATTTTCTTTTCTACATCCAAACTGTTGTCTATGGAAACTACAGTGTATTCTGAGAAAAGCAGTTTATAGCTTCAGCAATTTTTTGTGCAGCGAGTAATTATTGGTATACTGCTCATGTTCCTTGCTTTGGACCTTGATTATTATGTATTCTTCAAGGTCATCAATTCTTAAATTAGAGTATTGAGAAGAGGCAATAAAAATTTCTGAATTACAGAGTACATAGAGAAATGTAGCAGCATAATAACAACACAAATATATAAAGGTCCAAATACTAATAACATCAAAATTTCCTGGTAATTTGGCATATTATTTAGCATATGGAGAAATAGGAAATTTTCCTTTTTATATTTATTCCTCAACATTATATTTTGTAATAAAAAAGAAAAAATATAACCTTAATTACCTATTTGTGAATATAATTGCAGTGAAATATCTTTACAAACCCAAATATAATAAATTACTTAAACACTGATAAAAAAGCACTGGGAGTCTACCACAGGTAGAAGATGGAAAAATGCAACTTACTTATCTTTTCCTTTTCCAATTACTATATATTTAATTTTCCATAATTCCAAATCTTTCAGTCAGCTGGTGATCATCAGAAACTTCTTTTACAGCATGACTTCATTTTGGCTCAGTTAACATCGCCCTCTTATGCCATGCATCTCATGAGAGAGACCGAAAGTGTTGCTCTGGAAGTTAAGATGTTCAGATCTCCATCTATTGGCATTGAAAATAATCCACTCTATTTTCACAGCCTCTCTGAGTATGTTATTTGAAAAGTATAGTGACAGGAACAAGGATTTGCAGAAGAAAAACCAAAATGCTTTGGCTGGGTAGTTTGCTTATGTTGACTTAGTGCAAATATTTACTTTCCATCTAGTACAATATCCGCTTAGTTTCTAGCATAGTCTTCCCCACATTAACAACATCTAGTTTGAGCTTGCAACTCATCCCACATTAGTCAAAACCTGGAATAAAGCCAAATTAAGCTAACAGATTTACTCTGGTTTTAGTCTGTGTAAAAGAAATCACTTTTGCGTGCAGATTGGCTTTTTTTTCAAATTTCTTTGCCCATGTATGTAAAGTGAATCACTTTACATGCTGCTCGGGAGTAAAAAACTATCATGCAGGAACTGAAATTTACATTAAATTTCTTTTCTTTTCCTGTAGATCCTATGTGTCAAAGAAAAATATAAACAGTTAGTATTTCTCCCCAGATAGATCTTTTGAGTTTGACATTCTTCTACGTCTGAAATCGTTTTTATGTCTACTTCTCCATGTCAATAGAAACTTTAGCTAGATCTTTGCTACAAATGTAATACCTTATCATAGAGAATTAGAGATGACATTCTGTATTTTTCTAAGCTGTGTTTTCACAGTAAATAATGCTTTCTGATGCACGAAATTAAAGTAAAATGAACACTACAAAGCTATACCTATAAGGAGTGTGAAGTGCCTACAAAAGATTCATTTACATACGTTAACCAAAACCGTTTAACTATTTGAACTGATCGACTGATACTTTAAGTCAATACAGGTCATGACATCCAAGAAACCTGAAATAGTGTCACTTTCCACATTTTGCTTCATGACAGTCTATCTAGTTCTCTTACACTCAACAGTTATTTTGAAGCCAAGTACAGTATGGAACATGCAGCTTTCATAGAAAAAAGTAAGATCAAGCAAGATGACTAAGTAGATAGTTTTTGTGGGTGATCAAGAACATTTAATAAAAATATACTTGCCTTTCTGCCTTTAGCAAATGTACTGAAAATCAGAGGAGATACATAGAGAGCATATAGAGAAAATTAAACACTGCGAAAAAGTTGGAAGTCATGATAATAAAGAAACAAAGAGAGGAAAGGAGAGAGGAAAAATTAAAGCTAACAAGCTTTTAAGAGTTGAAACTCAGAACTGAAAAATCCAAATATTGCTATGCAAGTTTCGGTTTCTACTAGTTTTGCAAACTGACCTATGTAAAACAGGTGCCACAAGACTTAATGAGTTTGTATAGTTCTTTAAAAAATATAAAGAGAAAGATATTTATACAAACTGATGCTACTATTTCTCTGCTTATGCTACTGCACTGATTAGTGACTGCCATTCTTTCTCATTAGAATAAGATTCCCAGCATTCTTCTAGTTCTTTCATATTGTTGTAGATGATCATTAACAGTACCATGCAGTACTATGTGTTCTGTTCCAACTGAAACCAGGACATCATAAAATAAAAGTTATTTGTAATACAGATCAGTTCCTCTATTGAACTTCTATTGCATCACTATAAACCAAACAAACTGAAAAATCCAACTGGGCTGACAAAACCAGAGATGGCTGGGTAGAGGTGGCAGTGAATCACTGTCAAAGATAAGGAGACAGGTGCAAATTGCTTTAATCTGGAATTGCTTCAAAATAAATGATTCTGCACTCTTAGACTGCATGAAATGGTAAATGACACAAAACCTCAAGTGTAGGAAAAGAAAAAAGACAGGACTGGGGAGATCAGAGGCAGAGTGCATTTGCAAACAGAAATAGTATGTTATGTGAGGAGGTAAAATAAAACATATGAGTAAACAGCACTGTTCTTTTAAGTTTTCCTACTGCATGTGACTCAGAGTGCAGCAAAGTCTGCAACAACTCTGCAGAAAGAGTGTGGGATGAGTAAGCAGCTTATACAACTCAGAGGAGAAGAAGAAAATTAATACATCTCTAGGACAAATAAAGAAATAGCCAGTCAAAGATCATAACCATAAAGCACAGTGCAAGTTAAGGATTAAAGAGTTAGTGGACAGAATCAAACTCAACACAATGTGTAAAGCCAATAATGCACGGAAAATATAACTCCGGGAAGTAAGAAAAAAAGTGCTGAGCAACTCACTGGATATCTTTTTCTTGACACTAAACAAGGGCACTAATGAGGCCATATTTGAAATGTCTCATTGATTTTCTGTTTGATTCATTACCCTACGGATAAATATGACTTTATAAAAATGCTACAGCTTTGGAAGACAGCTGGCTACATATATATCAGTAAAGTAAACAAGACCGGGAAATGTGCTGTAGCACTAGTCTGTGAATATCCACTCTTTAACCCTTAGCTTGCTTTCTGGCACTATAATGTCCACAAGTTCAGCTGACTAATCAAGGTTCAGCTTGACAAAGCACAGTGGTGTGCCTTTGCCTCTGTTTCACTAAGAAAATTGGTACAGATCTGTGAGAGAGTCTATAATTTAAAACAAGGCAGATCAGAAAAGCCAAAATGCTGAAGAGAAATATTTTTGGTGGCGGTCCTCATTTTCCCTTCGGCTTCCACCAATGCCAACCTACTTTCCCCCAGCCCATATACATCCCTGATTTCCTGGACAGCCTTCTAGCTATATACAAGTTCCTTCCTTTCTGAGACCCCAGACTTCTGTGAGCCCTTTACAAACCTTGTAAACATCTCCATAGGAAACATGGAGTTATCCTTCATGCAGCAAAAGTGAAGTATTCTTTGAGCATCTGGAAAACAGGTTATGAATATATCTGTTGGCATAAATTCCTGAACTATTGGTTCCTTAGCCAGAAATAAATAATGTCAAAATGTAGATAAATGTTTAGAGTCTGAAATGGTTTTGGATGGATACTTATTAAAGAATATGCCATGGTCTATATAATGATGTTCTGTGCTTGTCAGAAACTAAAATGAACTTTGCAAACATGTTAACTGAAGGACCGTAATATGTATCACAGGAAGTACCACCTCAACACAAGGAAGAACTTTAGTGTGAGGGTTACAGAGCTCCCCACAGAGGTTGTGGAGTTCCCTTCTCTGGAGACTTTCAAGATCTGGATGCATTTCTGAGTGATCTGCCCTAGCTCTTCTGGTCCTGCTTTGTCAGGGTGGTTGGACTCTATGATCTTTAGAGCTCCCTTCTAACCCCTAACATTCTGTGATATATATACGTACTGGTTTTCAGATTTAGACCATATAGAGAAAGGACAAATAACAGATTAAGAAGACACTTAATAAAATATCAGTGTATATACATAATATTTCTTTAAATCATGTTTATTTTATAAGAATACGGTTTTCAAAGTGTGAAAGTCTGTGTTACAGCACTGTAATGTAGACCTTAAATGACTGACATAGGCTAGAGACAGGAAAGTTGATATGCATAAAATATTTGTTCATGAACTGATCAAAGGTGAGCAGGTGTTTTAAATAGCTTATGAAGTTGAGGATAGGATTAATAAAAAAAAAAGAAAAAAAAAAAAGCCTGAAATTGCACTCTGGAAAGTCTGCTTAGGAATTCTTGAGCACAAAGTAAAGACCAATGAGATCTGCCCCTATGGAAACTGCTTTCATTAAGCAGTTCCAGGTAAAATCTAATTAAATTCCACTTAGACATGCATGAACTAGTGCTCTTTACTGGGTAAATATAATCTAAAGATGACTATAAGGAAGATATGTTCTGATTATCCCATGCCTAGCCTAAGTGGTTTTCTATGGCTTTCTCTGACTTTACTGTCCATATTTGAATGATCCTTACCTGAATCGCATATAACTTTAGTTAGTGGAAGACAAATGGAGTCTCTGACAAGAATATTAGAGAAAAATAAGGAAAAACATCATGGAAGAGAGGAAAAACAGGGAAGAAAAAAAAGAGAAAATAATAAAGAAAATAAGCAAACCCCATTTTTCCTGTATTTAAAACATCTTAGAGCAATGTGAGGAAATTTCCATCTTTTACTACACAACAGCACCTCCAGTAATTTTATATCAGTCTCGTTAATCCCAGACAAGCTGACAAAGCTTGAAATTCAACATTATTACCATGGTAAAGCTATGGATTTAATTCCTTCATCTGCTACCATCATATATACAAGCCAGTGTATGGAAGAATTAATTAATAATATAGTAGTATAGAGCTATGTGAATCCCTGACAGTTTAGTTCCTACAAATATAAATAAGTGAAAACCAAGTTTATCCATATCATCTGCCCAGAGGGTGTGTCACAGGTTCCCTGCACCTAACTTTTAGCTATCTTTCTTCTATGGCCTTCAGTGATAATAGCAGGCAACCTGTCAGTTTCAGTCAAGCACCACCTGAGGTTACTGAATCAGATGAACCTTTTGAAGCTGTTATCTACCTCCTTGGCACTAATGTGTTTAACATAGTAGTATGTCTGGCATCGTAATATAGCTGGACTATACCCAAACTTTCTATGGGCATAGCTCACAAATAATCTATAAAATAAGTTCTGATAATCAGTTACAATGCAAATTATACTACCTGTAGACACACTTATCAAAGAAGGACCTCAGCTTCTGATTTCATGCTCCCTGTTTTCTGTCAGCTTCCCTGCCTCAACGCCCCCAGCATCGGAAGCAGTGGCGTAGGTTTGGATATATGATGACTCACTCCCAACACTTGCGCTTTTAAATAGGGTCACTTCAAACAGGTAAAGTGAAGAGTATTATGTAGCACAAACTCACAACATGAGTATCCTTTCAATTCTTACCACACATAAATTTAGTGGAAAGGGGGAAGAAACAAAGAAGTAAAGGAAAAAGAGAGGAAGGAGAGAAAGAGGAGGGAAACAGGAGGGAATTTAAAAAATATTTTACTCTATTGGGGAAATTTATGTAGAAGCACATTTCTAAAATAAAATGTTTCAACTACTTTTCCTCAAGAATGAAGGCCCTGATCCTAAATTCTGTAGCTCTTCATGAGAGATCCTATATATTTGTTAGCTCCTATATAGGATTTTCTTTAAGACAAATACTGAAAACTTTGTGACCTTTCCGCAAAGTTTGATTTTCACCTTTGACATTCATGAGCAAATGCAAGCCCTTGCTCTAGAAGAGAAATACATAAAGTTGGCCCACAGTGTTTATTAGGTTGATGAGAATAATGAATAAACCGTGTACTATTATTTTAAAATAGCAGACATCACAGGTTTTTTTTTTTTTTCAAGAGGTTTCAAGTGGTTATTTGTCAGGTAACAATGGTTCAGACTTTAATTCATTAATTCCTGTAAGGGGATCTATATCTCCACCTGGAATGTGCTGCAGGGATATAAAGTCTTGTTACTTGTCATAGTATAACAGCAACAAGTCACATACACATAGTTAAGATCAAAAACTAAATCAGCTGCATATAATGTTTAACTAGTAGAAATGAAACCACCACCTGGCTCTTCCTCACCGTTAAAAGCATTGCAGGCATAGACATACCACAGGATATATGACAGATTCATTTTTACAACTTTTGAATTTATTGTTTGATGTCCTCTATTCCATTAAGTAGGGGCTTAGAGGCATACAATTAACATAAAGCAACCTCTGAAATACATTTCTAGGAAAGATAGTACTGTGTCAGCCCAGAACAATACAGGTGTGTCATCACACACACCTGCTAATCTGAACTGCAATAGCAAAATTGCCATGTAACAGTGAAGTCCTGCTGTGATGTGGGACTAGGTAGTCCTAAGGGCTGCTTGTGATTCCCTGCCTGCAACTACCTCTCTCCCTCACTAACTACCAGCAGCCTCTCTCATTTACATAATTCTGTTCATGACCTCAGAAGAGATCTTTAGCCCCAAACTGACTATCACCCTTCATGGTACTCTCCAGCTCCCCTAAAACCATGAGATTGGCTAGCACTAGAAATGAGGAGTCCATTATCTGCAGGGTGTCAATTCCCTGCTTGCCAGGGAAGTAGACAGGAGGTGTCTGTGCTGTTCAATGTAACAATGTCATCCTGCTTAAAGAAATAGCTTTTCCTATGACCAAAGAAAGTTAAAGGAGCAGCAAACTATCTCATCTAGCCATTAAATGAGAGAAGGCAGTGGGGGGAACATGGAGAGAACCGTAACACTCTGCTTTTGACTTAATTAAAATTTTGAACTAAGGTTTAGACGTATTCCTGACTTAGTCACATCAGAGTATATGGGTGAAACTGATGTCATATTCCTGAAATTAAGATACTACACAAATATACCTCTTAATTTGACTCATTTAAGAAAGCTGATGTGACAATTTGTACCTATAAACTAGTGATTTCAGTATCAACTTGCTGGTATCAAATCCTAGATCTCTTTCAGCCAGAGCTGCTGGTGGTGTTGAGAACAATGGCTTTAACAGGAAAAATTACATATTTTTTTACAATTAATATCTTACAAATATAGACAGATACTTAGATTAACTTTTTTCATTTAATTTAAGAATAATAGCACAAATTCTAAACCAAGCACATCTCTGCAGCTCCAAGTGATTAAAATTATTCATGAAATGACAGAATAATGAATTTATCAGCATGACGACTCCAGCCATACTGGAACAGCTAATGCTTTCTTTAACACGTTATTGCTGTTGTAAAAATGTCAGCCATTCATTAACTGTCTGTAACAATTTTTATGGATTTATTGCTTAATTAGATTTGTACCTTTGACAGGGGTTATTGAATACAGCGTATATGCAAGTCTGTGTAAAAGTCTAAGTCAGTTTTTATGGGAACCTATATTAAAGTGCAATTCAGTGATAAAATAAAATGTCTTAACTCACTTCAGGGAGTTTTAATATTCCCTATTATAGCAAGTAGGTATTTAGATGGTTTTACTATTTTTCAAGATATTTTTTTCTGATTAACAAAGTTGGGGTTTTTTTTTAAACACCATATGATGATTTTTGTCCCTCAAAACTCCATCTGTTCCTTTTCTGTAATGCTGTGGTTAAGTAGGAATGTTGAATTTATGGTACCTTCCACAGGGAAAGTCAATGTCTACCATGAATGTAACAATCCCATTGCTCTTCTGGGTCAAACAGAAAGGGAATGCTCATTATCAGCTGACTTCTAACCCAACCTCTGACTTCAAAGACTAACAATAATTGCAAAAATATTTATTTTGCTCCATTATGTATGAATACCAGAGAGAATCATCAAGGCCAGTATCTGGAGTAGAACAAAATTATGCCTAATTAGTTGGGCTGACTTTTTCATGTGTGGAATATATCTGTATCATAATAATTGAATGTCAAGTAAAATCAACAGTTGGACATTGAGCTTATGCTTATGATGACATTCTGCTTATCATGCTCAACATGTATGGGCGTACTGAAGTACACAATGTGTGGATCTGATCTCCAGTGGTGGCACTCCTCTCCCACTGGTGCAAATTCCTGCTTGCCATAGTGGCAAGACCCTATTATTCTATCCTACCAAATACCCTGAAGCTAGCTTAATGTCAGCCCAGTACATTGCCAGGGGAGAGTTGCTGGCATTTCACACTCAGAGATGCCAGCAATATGAGCGCATTTCCAAGTCTCATGGAATTATTCTAGCCAATGTGGTATTTCCAACTTGTAAAATAGCGTTACTTCTCACATGAATTTTATTGACCCTGGCTTATAGAAGGCGAAATATAGATAATAAAGTTACAGAGGATATGAAAACTATGAGGCAGAAACACAAGGATTAATGACAAACTATGGCAAGCCTTCAAAGTGCTCTGAGGTCTCTGGTGCTTAGAATGAAATCCAATCCTGCTGAGGACACAACAAAATGCTTATGCCTCACTGCAACTTTGTTTGGAAAGGTTAAAACAGTTTTTTTATGCTTCCCTTAGCATGGTCATGAATTTCCAACTTCAATGCATAGCCTAGGAAGATTTTTTTTATTTTAGAGCTGGGTGAGAAAAAAAGAACTAAAGAAACCAATTTAAATAATTCTGCACTTGAAAAAAAAAACAACAAAAAACCCACTGAAAGTGCTTTGAAATCTCCAGCCTAAAAGAAAAGATTTACATAAAGCTAATAGAAGTAGTGAGCAGTGTCAGTCCAAAACAAATATGAGTGATTTTCAACACAGATCTAACATTTGTAAACAAGAATAGCTGAAAAGAGGGAAGAATGGTCATAACTACACCTAAAACAAATATTTATGGGAATAATTTTATGGGCCTACAAAGAACTTAACCAGGATGAAAACTCATCAAATTTCAAACAGATTGCTTCTTAAATTTCTTCAGATAGTGACAGGTCCTGGGAAGCAGAAACATTTAGAAAATTGCTATTTGTGTACAAACATTGGGGCTTGCAAAGCACTAAGAAAACAAGAATAAAAAAAGTTCTACATTTCATGTCAGGAACTGTAAGCAACTGAAAAGATTGAATGAGAAAGACTTGCAGGTAACAAGGATTTCAGAAGAACCTACAACAGACTAATGGTAGACAATTTTGCCTACAACAGGATACAATTATTTCCGTAGTCCTGCTGGACTGTGTGTTATAATTAGTATTTGAATTAATATGTGACACTAGGCTAGACTGCCTCTCCCATTGGAAACCAAGAGCAGTATTTTCATTAATCTGCTGGTAAAGTTTTTCCAAAGGTAAGCTAGAGCAACATAACAGCCTGTTAGGGCCTAGGCTGTATTTCTGTCTCCATACAGAGAGGATCCTGGAATTACGAATGCAAAGACCTGGCTGTTTCACTGCCCTGTAAGCTCCCCTCCTGGGAGCTCCTATTTCTCTTCTCCTACAACTGTATATAACAGGCAATAAAATTTTTCTCCTCTACCACAGCCATTGTTCCCTCCATGCCTGCTACACTCTGTTTCCCACATCCACCCCAGGCACAGACAAGAAAGCATAAAGAAAGGAAAGATGTTTGCCAAGGCATGGGCAGCATTGTCCCTGTGTGTGCATGGGTTTGACGGACAGAGGTTATAGCCTATCACCTTTCCCTTGACCCAGGATCTGCTGTAACAGACTGCTATTTGTGTTCAGTGAGATTATTCCAGTGCCTGCGTTTATTTACTGCTATGAACATTAGTAGTCAGGAAAGCATGAAGGTGTTGCAGAAAAAAAAATTAGGCCATGTTAGCATAATGACTATTCAAAACTGGATGAGTGTAGTGTTGCTACTGCTAAAGGTGACTAACACTCAGGTTTCATTGGTATTTTTTTTTCCAATTTCACAATGTAGCATTCAGTATCCTTTATCATTTTGTGTACAGCCCTTTGAAGATGCAGTAAATTACAGAGACCCAAAATGTACTGTGTCAATTACACTTACATTTCCAAATATAAAGTGCCAAAGAGCTTTTTATTCTTATTTAATAATCTGTTTAATTAGCAACCTTGCAAATGGCACTAATGTTTGATAATTATAAAAGCTTTTACACAGAGGTGATTAAATTTTGGCCTGTATATGGGCATTAAAAAGAAATCATACTTTGAGCTTTCCTCTGTCAGAAGTGTCAGGGTGTGTACTTGTAATTCTATATCCACAGGACTTGATCACATCAAGACTAATATCCTAATAACATAACATTTTAAAATTTTAAAAGATGATGAACAACAAACATCTCTGAAAAGATAACAGTAGTAATTTAAAATAGATGGAGCCTGCTTAGGACCCATTCAAACACAGAAACACTGCACAGCTTTCAAACCACATCTTTGTTGTTAATGCAGACATTCCTTGTATTTGTAGCACAGGATGGAAAAAATATATATACAAGAATAATTAGTGAAATTAGCATATATTTTCTAATGATGGAATGACCATGAGCAAATAGTTATTTCTTAGAATTTGTTTGTTGGAACATGCATAATGTTTTTTATTTTTAATTTGTAGATTGTCGACAGTTTTATATGGCATCTCCCCATCACAATTACAATTATGCATGAAGTTGTGTAATATTGCTTCTAGTTCTTGGCTGGTCAGGTGCAATTACAGAGCTGATGAAATACTGAATCTTTTAAATGTATAAAACAGATAAATGGAATTAGAAATTAAATATATATATCGCTTTCCCATTGTGATCCTTGCTTGAGGAAGGATTCCTTGAAAAATCAGACTATTGCAAAATTTATTGACTGTGTTATAAGTTTAATTTTGTCTCATCACATTCATATAAAGTAATTCTTCATGTTTGGCCTTAACTGCAACAGTGCAGCTAGATGCTTGTGTTATTTATTTGGTTGCCTAAACTCTGGCATATAGAACAAGTGCTTTGGAGCCCTTGTGGCTCACATGTTTTATGTTGTTTCAGTATGCATGAGTTTAAAAATAAAATATCACTTGCATATGAAAGTTTAAAGTTTGTCCTTTACAATCATATCTTTATTCAAAATATATTGGAGAGCATAGATAAATTTTGAGCAAATATACCTAAAGCACATTTTGTGAATACTCCCAGACAAGTTTTTGTGTTAGGAGCTCAACACTGATTTATTCCTTCAGGGATACCCTTTCTGACCTGCCAGGCCCCAGCATTCTGCTTTCAAAACTCCCTCAGGATCTGTCCTACACACTTGACCCACCTTATTTGGGAAGCTATAATCTTACTCACTCAGGGGTCCCTTAAGCCAGAAGGGACCTCTCTGGCTATTTCATCTGTCTGTCCTCATAACAAAAGCACAGAAGCCTTCACCCATAATTTCTGCCTTAAGCCCATCACTTTCATCTGAATGGTAACTTCTCTTATAGAAGACACATGATCCCGAAAGCCAAAACAGAGTGTAAACTGGGCATTTGTCAATGATGGTTAAAGTTCCTGGCTCCCTTAAGCATCAAGCAAATTATTTATTCACAGGATCTCAGCACTGCAGCTGTTCTCTAGAAACAGCCTTATTTTCTGTCACTTACTGCATAGTCCAGATTTTGCTGTTCCTTCTCTCACACTGCTAGAATACTTTCCACTGGACGCATCTTAATTCACCTCACGGCAAGCAATAAATGCCTTTGTACCACCTTCTCAGGGTGGGTTCTGCATAGTGTGGTAGGAAGTAACATACAAGAACCACCTTCTTTCCACAAAGCCCATCACTTTTTCACAGGACATAAAGCTCCTGATCTTCAGATACTCCAGTGTCAGGGTGGGAAGGGATGCCCAGTGTATTTATGTGGCTCCACAGAATATGCTTATGAAGCTACATTGTTGTTTGTTTGGTTGGTTTTTTTTAGCTGGCAGAAGCCTTTCTTTTGCCTCATGAAGCATCTCAGAATGAATAGAAAGAGAATGCTACCAGGGAAATGGGCTGGAATTGGTAGTAAGACAAATGCAGTTGGTTCACTTCTAATGTCAGTAGCTGCTGCAAGAGAGAAGGGATGTTTTACTCTGCCATGTATTGACTGCTTTAGCTATTATCCCAGATTACTATTAGACATGTTAAGCATCATCATGGCCTTCAAAAGGATAATGACTGTCCTAAATTCTCACCTTCCTTTTTTTTCCCACTCATTACTTTTTTTTATGGCATTTATCTTTTGACCCACTTATAGACTAACGGTACATCAGAGAGCAGAGGTGTCTAGAGAATTATTTTCCACTATCAAGTATGAGAGCACATGCAAGCCTGATAATTTGAATCTTACTACCCCACAATATGAGTTTGTCTTACAGATTTTCTACAATACACTTCAGCCACTGTGGCTCCACAAACCATCCCTACAGACTTGAAAGGCATTAAAGACAATAGTCTATAAGACATTTTTTTTTCTTCAGTTTGCATTTCTCATTCATGCAATGCACAAATTATCCTTCCAGAAAGGACAACTGTTGTCTATAATCTGTGTTATAAATTTTACCTGCTATGTCATCTACTAAGGTCATCTGTAATTCATAAAACTGTATACGATTTGGCCCGGCAACGGGACCAATCTGTACCAAGTTCTCTAAAAAGTATATAACAAGTCTATAATCTCCAAGGAGCTCATGCATAGAAGGGGTTATAAATTAAAAGACAGCATGAATAAGAGCAGCTATGAACTAGGGGAGCATCAGGTACAACAGTGAAGTGTACTTGTCTTATGTTCACAAGTAGATGTGACATCAGGTATCACTAATTAATGACTGGATTTCAAAATACTTCCAGGTTTTAGGACTAAATGAACTACCTTTAAAGAAAGTGTTCATTATTAAGTGTTGAAAATCTGTGAGCAACAAAACATAGTGTTATCAACAAGATAAGCAATTTTATCACTCTATCAAGAGAGGTAAACCGATAAGAGTAGAACAGATACCTATTTTATTTTGTGCCTTTGAAAGATTATTTGATGAATGATAGAACTGGGAAAACTATATCTTAGTGTTATCACTGCTTGTTCTAAGTACAGCATTGATAATATCATTCCTTGCTTACAGTCATTGACATGTTTACATAGTTCACTGCAATGTTCTGGAAAATCTCTCAAATAGCAAACTGGAGTTGGGGAGATCAGAGTTCGGGATAACATGAGAACATTCCGTGGTTGTGTTTTGGGGGATTTGGGGTTATTTCTCTGCAGGAAAAGTCAGATATGTAATGAGTAGATTCACAGTAAGAATAAGATAAAAATCATTCTAATCTAACAACTAAAGAATACTTGATAATAACTGAAATGTTAATGAATTAATTAGCATAGACCAATAGAAAATAATAGCCTCATTTAGTAATTTCACACATTTAGTAATTTCTGTGCATTTTCAGCAACCTTTTAAATTTATAAAATTAAAAGAAGCAAATACTGGATTTTAAGTAATATATGAATAAATGGCATGACATTAAAAATTGTTAAAATACAATCTTATTCAAAGATGCAATCAGCTAGTCTCTTGGTGAGCTACTGAATAAATCAATACTGAAGAAAGAATAGTTCCAAAGACTGCATCATATGGATACCGTTCACTCATACAGGTTTGTCTAAGCAGAGAACTACGGACTCTTCACTTAATTCACATAGCAGTGAGGTGTGAGTGGACAATTCTACCCTTTGTATTACACAGCAAACTGTATTTCAGGTCTACTTACTTTGTTTATCTTTTGAAATCCTGCCACTCATCTCCTTCATTATCGTTGGTTATAATGCAGTACTTATGAGAGGTAGGACACAAGTTATCTTGAATAACTATTGAAAATGCTTTTGATTTGAAGTATCTTGAGATACTCTGTTTTACTGATGTTATTATGGAGATTCCTGATGATCTTATTAGCAGCATCCAATCAGTAGATACAATTACTTGAGATCTATCTTCACCTCTGAAATCGGAAGCATTGGCAGCCAGCCATTATGATCAATAAGGAATAAAGCAAACTCAACTGCTTGTAAACAGCATATCTGAACAATCTATGGCAAGGTTTAAAAAGTAAATTGGACATAAAATAGCATGATCCTGCCAAAGAAAATGAGAAAATATTTTACTTCACCTTTTACTCTAATTCAGGGGCTATAAAAGGTCGGCAGTCTGTTTGCACATGAGAAGCAGTTTTGTTTTGCAGGTATCTATTAAATATTGCTGGGTCTTAAGGTGCCTTTTTCCTATCCGGAAGCTGCTATTTTCCTTCTCCAATATAGATTAAGGCCAAGATATCTGAAAGTTTACATTTAATTATCATTTAAACTCTAGAGAAAAACAGGCTTCTCTTTTTAAAGGTATTCTAATTAAGTATGACATTTGCAGAAGACTTTACAAATGTATTTGTATATGCACATATGTATACCTATAAATATACACATATGCACTCCACAAACAGGTACTGTGCAAATCAAATGATGTTGTCATATAATTATAAGTATACGTGGGTGTACGCGACAGTATCGTTTGCTTTGCCCAAGAATACTGAAGACTTTATACTTAAAAGACTTTAAAAGTGTAAAGAGCGAAAGGGTGTGCCTAGTCATCTGGTGGCCAACATACATCCATTTTTCCAGTAATTCAAAGAGAAGAAAAACATTTCCCCTTCCCTCCAGCATTAGCAATACAATTGGCCTCCCCTGAATGCAGAAACCTGGCAACACTGGGCAGCTGTGGAGGATGTATTCACCCTTCCACAGGGCTACAAGTGTCAGAGACGGAGTAATTTCGGCTGGATCAGCCAGTAGCTAGGACATGTGGTCTCAGACCTGCCTTAAGTGAAGCAAGCTGTAACTTTTTAAAACCTCTCCTCGACTGAGGTGTCTGCTTGTGCATAACAAGCAAGGCAAGGAATTAAGTAATACACGTTGGATTTATTTATTTATTTATTTTTTAAATAATGGATCTGTGTCCCTTTTATGGGACACAGCTTTTTCCTATATTGGAACAACTGATATGAAGAAAGATTACCATGGAAAAATATTAGTCTTTTGTAATGTTTCATAATCTTAAAATGTGTTCTAGAAAAGATTACTCTGAAAGCCAAGTTTCTATTATCATGCTGAGAAACCCAAGCTTTTACCATGTTTGACCTTGCAATAAGGTCTTCTACCACAGCAATGCACAGTGGTTTTACTTCCAGCAGCACAACTGCAAGTCCAGACTAATTCTGCTGGCTTTGGAAAACCTCACCCAAAACAGAGATTCCTATAAAACAAACCAGCAATCATATAAGTGAGAAGATACTGATCCCCTTGTACCACTGTATGACTTCAATACAATTTTGTAGCAACTAGTGAATCAGGCAGACTAATTATATATGTACGTACACACTGAGGTTATTGGCTGGCAAACAAGAAAGAATAAATTACTTGAAACACATTCTTTTGCTTTGTATCTGTGTGAAATACCAGTCTTCACAGAAATAAAATTTTGGGTGTAAACTGACAGAATTCATGTGAATTATTCACAGTCGATAATTTCACTGGCTCTGATACCGAGAACAAATGACACACTTTAAATACCCTGCAACAGTATATGAGCCAAAAGAGTGACACTTCCAGCAACAAAATCACTGATGGTCTCCTAAAGACTGTTTGGCTAGCACCTTAATGCTACTCCCATCAGCACATCCTCTGAGAGGGGATGTCAGCTTTAACTGGACAGGTCAGCTGGCTGGCGACAAATCATTGCACCTCAGCCCAACGTCGAGATTTTTTTCAGCTCCATTTTAAGCAGCCTTATGCAGAAGGCCGGTGCTATTATCCAACATGTGCAATGAAGCGAAGAATAAAAAGATGGTATGACTGGACTGAGTGACAAGTAGAGGTCGATTTGTACTAACATATTTGTGCAGATATTGAAGCTTGTCTTTATACCCCAGTAAATCAGAAAATATGGTTGGAGGAATAAAATCTAATTCACAACACCAAGTTCCCAGAATCAGTAAAATTTCCTACAGTCCTTAAAATTTCAGTTCAGAAGTGTCAAACATTTCCCTTGTCATTTTGTTCTTCCAAAATTCAGCTTGCTACATTCCCATAAACAATGCTTCTGACTTGATCTCAGGTTTTACTATCATTAGTACAGACAGAAGTATTTCAGTTATGGAAAAGACTGACAGTTTTCAGCCATGTCTTACCAGAGGAAAAAACTGGGGTTTTGGCCAGTAAAAGCCATGAATTCTGGTGAAGTAAAATACTGAAGTCAGAAATAACACTCACACTTACTCTAATGGGACTATGATTTCACTGATAACGAGTGCTGAAAGTACCATAAGTAAATAGTCTTCTAAGTTTTCCCATCAACTCTTCAGCACAGGAGTGTTAAGAAATTCAGAGAAGTGTTCTGTGTACTGAGAGCCTAGCTGGATGAAAACCTGAATGCTAATTCTCTTCAGGAAAAAAAATAATAGGTTAAGTTCATACTATTGTCTCTAGATTGAATTAGGTCCACTATTACAATGAGGTGATATATAGCAATTAAAACTCCACTCGTGTGAGGTGCAAGGATAAAAGATTGATGAAGCAGCACGGTATTAAGTATTAATCAAGGTTAATAAAGCTACTTACATTGTACAGATAAAGATATTTAGATGGAACATATTTTCTCATTAGACCCCACATTAATCTCCTCATTTTATGGAAAAAAATTAATAACATGTATATCAATAAACTAACTATATAAAAATTAATCAGAAGCAACTGTTCAGTGAACTTTCAAAAAATGCTTTGCACAGTGTTCATGTTTGGCAGATCACCAGACAGCTACAGACATCAACAAACACTGAGGAACTGCCAACGTCAAGCTTAAAGAATTAAACAGCCAAATGCACCACACTCTGTTCTTTGAAGGCTTATTAAACTTTAAATAAGTTCACTGGAAATTAGAAATCCCACTTGTTTTGATCCTTTCTATGTCATGCTTCTAGACAAATGTAAAATTCCACATTTAAATGGCAGGTTTACTAAACAGCCATGTTCCACAAAGTTATTGTACAAACGCCAATCTACCACATGTCCATGCAGCAGTCGTGATCGTATTTGGTCCTGAAGAGCACACCCACTCCTAAATGCAGAGACATGTCAGGCAGGCTGAACATGCTCTGTATCTCACGTCAGTCCTTCTCTAGCTCTCCATTTCTCACTTATTTGACTTTCTCTAGAGCTAAATTTCTTCAGTGAAGTGAATCATCTCAAGCAAAAGTTAATATTTTCTGTTACATTTGTTTGTATACATTTATGATGAGGTGTCCAAGGTTCCTCCTGCTTCAAGAAAACAAACCAACCAACCACACACACACGCACACACACAAACCCAAACAAAAAAAAACCCAAGCAAACAACAATAACAAAAATCAATCAAACAAACAAAATTTAAAAACAAACAAACAAAAACACACACAAACAAAAACACAAAACAAACAAACAAACAAAAAACAAACCCCACAAAAAAACCCACAACAACAACAACTGAACTCTGAAGTCCTAAATGGTGCATAAATCTAATGTGCTGAAATGGAAACCTGTCATGAGGGGATTAATCAAGAAAAGCCAATCCCACTGAAGTCAGTAATGGAATGCCCTGCACTACAATGAGAAAAATCATGAGGAGCATTTTAGGGTAGCACAGGAAACATTACTTTCTGTTGTTTTATGGCTGGGTTTACCTTAAAGGAGGGGTATCTGTAGCAAACTGTATTCTGTCTGACAGGGCTCCAGCAAAACAATGACTCTTGCATTGCTGAAGAACCTCCTGTGTTTCTACTTTTTTCCTCTGAACTATCAGACTGCAGTTACAGGGCAC
This sequence comes from Chloroceryle aenea, assembly GCA_013399075.1. Taxonomy (NCBI): domain Eukaryota; kingdom Metazoa; phylum Chordata; class Aves; order Coraciiformes; family Cerylidae; genus Chloroceryle; species Chloroceryle aenea. The sequence goes on along the minus strand of VWZY01005997.1, from coordinate 3,794 downwards.
TGTTCCTGCATTTCATGAAAGAGAGCATACAGAAATAAGCTTGGCAATGCTAAAGGCAGCATCTTGCTTCCCAATGATTGGACTTTAGTAAAATTACCAGATCTCCATCAAATCACTCTGTGCTCTCTGTTAAAGTTAATTGCAAACCCTTGTCCAAGAATGAAGATTATACCCCAATGCTATCATAATGGACTTGTACCAGCATGTAAAATTAATGATAGTATAACATGTTCAGTGCCAGAAAATTTTAATATTACCATGGCAACTGTTAGAGGGTTTCTCAGAACCACTAATTGCTACATCTACTTGGGTTTATTATCTATTCTCTTGAATTATTTTTTTTAATATTTTTCAGTACCTTGTATACAGATCCTGAGATCTGACTGAAGTGCAAAAAATTAATTTCTGCAGGTGCAGTCAGTAAGAAGTCCCTCCTTTTATTCCAGATGAAATCTCCTCACTGTATGAGTCAGTGCCAAAATTAATGTTACGTTCATGGTGACTTTGAATTTCAGTGCTGGTCTAATTACGCATAGAACACTGGCCTTCCTGAAGTATGGTGTAAACTACAGAGCTAAAAGAGGTGACTAGCAAGACTTCGGAGGAGGAAAAAAAAAAATATAAAGTATCAGAATACAAACACAGTGCTTTGGAATTTTATTTGCTAGGTCACTCTAGCCCATAATTTCATCATTTGTACCTTAATATTGTTTATGCTAAAAAAAAAGAAAAAAGAAAAAAAGAAAAAAAACCCTCTCGACTGCTTCTCTAATGAAGGGAGACTATTCCAACGCTCATTTTCAGCCAGTTTGGTCAGGGTCTCTTAGAGGTACAAAAATTATCCAGGACTGTAAGTCTGTTTCCACTTAAGTAATATTTGTGTTAATGAGAATCAGCCCAATCTGACTGGAGAAAATAACTTTCCAAATGTGCACAGTTTGGTACTATGAATTTCAGTAATAGCAAAGTAACACTGAAAAACTTTCCTTAAGAAAACCTAGGTTAGATCTCATTAGCAAAGTAAATACAGTGTTAAGGAGCATCTCCATAGTGTATGACCATATAGACTGTATTACTTAATGTGAGAACAACTTCAGCTAAAAAAACTACTCTGTAAGATGATGCCCCTTCAAGCATCAGTTCGGATGAATGAATGTATTAGAAATTTAAGACCTGTTGTCTTCAAGCCATCTCCTATTTTCAGTAAATTGGATAGAAACAGAGGGCAGTTTCACCTTTCACTAACCTTCTACAATGTTTCTTGCCCTCTCTTGCAACCTCAGACAGTGAGCCTTCTGCCAGCAACTGTAAATCATCCAACTTTCTGCATCCATTTTCAGAAGTACTTTTAAAGATCATACTTTTCATCAACCACTGCATCATCACACATGTTATTTCAGTGATTAAATACCTTTATGAACTAGAACATGTTATTAAAACCATTAGAGCATTTTACAAGTGAGTAATTTGAAAGAATTAAGATAGTCACTCAACAAAGGATTTTATTCATTTAATCAGGAGATTTCCTTATTTTGCATGTTACTGGTGTATGGAAATGAAATTCAGTTTGAGAACAAGTTATAAGTAAAGTGATAAAGTAATAATGAAAACAAAGCATTTCAAGTTACAATATAGAACAGCATTTTATCAAGTGGTTACACAAACCTATGGATTTTATTACAGGTGATGTTCCCAGCCATCATATATCTTTAGAAATGAGTGGGGCTTGCTTCATTATCCTATACTCCACCTATAATGGTTTTCTCTCTTTTTTTTTAATACAGTTGTTGGGGTTTTTTTTTAGGACATACACAGTGGATACAGTGGTTCTCCTGATTTCATACCTAGTAGTATTTTTTTGTCTAGGGACTTAACAGGACAGTCATATACTACTTTCTATGAGCCTCAAACTTCTTAGACTCACATTTAGAAAACAACAGAATCACAGAATAACTATGGTTGGAAAAGACCTTTAAGATTATCAAGTCCAGGCATTATCTAACCTACTAGGGCCACTACTACACCGTAACCTTGATCACCGTATCTAAGGCAGCTTTTAAACACATCCAGGGATAGTGATTCAACCACCTCCCCAGCAGCTTGTTCCAGTCTTTGATACTGCTTTTGGCTACTTTTTTCCCTATTGTCCAACCTAAACCTTCCCTGGCACAACTTGATGCCATTTCATCTTGTCCTATCAGTTGTGGCTTTTGTGTCAAGACCCATAT
>VWZY01005995.1:4039-20859 GCA_013399075.1 Chloroceryle aenea | reverse complement strand
TAGCAGCCCAGACATTTCTATGTTTCCATGTGATCTTAAAAAGTGTCTGCAAAAATTGGGAAAATGCTATAGCGCTAGAACTTTTTAGCATTAATAGGAAAAGGAGAACCATGGACAGCATCAGTTATTTTTGTTAGGATTCCAAGCATTAATAGCCATGACAATGCTTTTGGGGAAGATGAAAAACCCCACCCTAAACTTGAACACTTCTGGTGTTGTGATGACTGTCGTTACTATCATGCCTCTTTCCTGGGCCAATTTCTGGGTTTATAATTTTTAAACCTCTCTGCTTCAGCAAACATGGGCAAAGCAAGTACAAGTACTCTGTACTGTTTCTGGAGACAGTGTACTAAATCTGTGTGTGTCAAGAGTTCTGCCTGATATATGCATTTGGAGGTTACAGTTGAGGTTAAGTCAGCTCGTAAAACCTAATGATGTTTCTAAAGCATTTCAAAGTTTACCTAGAAATAAAGTTCTAAGCATACTCACAAATTATTTAACATTTACCTGTATAACAAAACTGTTTTCTTTCTCATTTTGCCTTAGTTAGACTAAGAAGCTGAATTAACTACATTCATAACAACTCAGTAGTATCACAGGGACTGATGTGTCAGTTAGAACTTTTTATCCAATCTTGAAACATATGTAAACATAATTTTAAGTTCAGTCTATTCAGTTACTGAGGGGAGGGGAGAAGAGGAGGGGCAATCAGAAGTAAACTGGAGAGTATTAATTGATTTACTTCTATGAGATAATGGAAAAAGGTTGGTATTATAGAATCCCAAGGAGAAATAGCTCTATTACAAGGTTTAAATGTTTTTAAAGCCTGAAGACAGAACACTTCAGAAAAGATGGAAGGCAAAATATTATATTTTAAGAGACAATACAGGCTCATTTACTGATAACATTTTCAGAGAAGAACTGCCATTGCTTATTAGTACAAATAATAACAGACAGAATGCATCCTAGCTCAAGTTTATTTTTAGTATGTTATCTTGGTAAGATTCTTGATTTATTTCTCAGAAAAAAATATTGACAAGCATGCTCTGTAATTGATTGCATGTCCCAGAAAACATTTCCTGACAGAAAATCTTAAGAATTTATTGATGTTAAGAATGTCATTTTTGATCAGAAAGGACAGTTGTTATGTAAGGGAGTCTATCTGATTAAAGAAACAGCTGGGTAGTTGCCAGATTATTGAGAAAGCTGTGGTTTAAAAAGCATTTTATTTAACAGTAGCTAAGCCAAGGATGAAGTAAGATAGAGGTAGAACTACAGAAAACAAACAGATACAAAGAAAAAAGAACCTTCCCTTCTTTGTGCAAACTTCAAAAAGATAAAGAGGGAAAATTACTTTTTTCTTCGTTTTCTGTAAGGCAGGACATAAATCTGTTGTTGAATAAAATATAGAAAATATAAGTTTATGAAATCAATATATAAAATATATGTATATGAAATCAATATATAAAATACTCATTTATGAAATCATAGTAACGACAATGAAATACGCATCTGATGTACATCTAAATATCTAGAAACTTTGTCTGACTACTGAGAATTATTTGATATAGTAATCGAACCCATCATTTTAAGCTTACTCCACGGAACTCCAATTTGTGCATAGAAACAATGCATGAAATTTCAAAAATGTCAGTTCATGATTTTTGAATAATATATCATACCTAAGGTATGTCTTAGTCTGAAATGTTAAGGGGCTGGCAGTAGTTAGCAAACAGTGGCAGACAGTGACAATGAATTACTCAGGTATTGAATATAAGAAGGTTCTACAGCTTCCTTTTGACAGCAACCCTTCATTCCCGGTATGCTGCAGATCTAAGAATTGACCAATAATAGCAGATAATTTGAAATAGCTCAAAAAGCAGCAACAGTAGAATTTTGCAACTCCTATCCAGTGGATTTTTGCAATTCCTATTTTACCTCTTCTAAAGAGTCTTTCAAAATGCATGTTAACAGGCTGCCTAGATGGCCTCTTCTGATCACATTTCCCAGATAAAACATCACCTACTGCCTGTAAATAGTAAATTGCAGAGCATTCCATCTTTACTGACATTCCAATTTCCATAACAAAAAAATATAGTCTGAAACAGGAATAATAAAAAACATTCTGTATAAAACAACTTTACTGATAGCAAATTTTTTGTGCTATTTCTAAAGCTGTGCCTTAAACTCAAGAGTCATGCTTATTTTTGAGTCCATGGATCTCCGAAAAGCGTATTTTTGAAAAGTTATAGCAACTTTTTAAAAAATTCAGTTCTTAGTATTTTTAAATTTACTTCATTTGGCAGCATTATATGGATACGAGGATCATGCCTTCCCTTTTGATTACCTTTTAATTTTTTCATCAGAATACATGCTAGTGTTTTCCATGGTTGACATTAAAATAGTACTCTAGGAAAAAATCCTGAACACCATGCAGAATCTGATTCCCGGTGAAAAAGACTTTTGAAAATATATTTATGAATAATTTGGACTGATAGCAATAAGCCATTGCCTGAGGTGAAGAGATACACTAGTAACAGTAATAATACACATTTATCTGTACATACGTGGGGCTTTTGTTAAGCACCCTCATTGATTCACATATTACAATGCCACTATAGATATATGTCACAATTTTTCCTAGTACCCAGAAGCCATTCTTGGTCATCAAGTTTGGGTTGTTTGGTATTTTTTTAATCTTGAAGCAAGTAGCTGTCAGAGATATTCACTGAGCATTTAGGCACTATATCTAGAGGCTACATTAGTGAAAAAAAAACAGTCAACTTTAATTTTGTTTGCATGAATTAAGAAGAAATAGTAGTGTCCTTGCTTTATGTATAATGTTTTCAGCTGCTAAGTGCCAAGAGATTTTTTTTCTTGCTGACAAGACAATCCATTTGATTCCTGTAAAATTTGCAAAGTGAGTATAATATTTCAGTCTGCAAGATTTCCCTGTTCTACTTTCAAGCAGGGAAGTTAAACCAGGAGATTAAAAGAAAAAATCATTAGAAGTAAGATACATTGCTATGCCTAATGGTGAAGAGCAATGTAATTTCTGCATGAAGGAACAGCTAATAGCTAAGAAAAGTGTAACAAGAAAACTAATGGTGAAAAAACTTTCAAAGGCTTAAAGATGTGATTAGATTAATTATCTGAAAGACAGAGTATAAAACTAAGCATATACAAACATACGGCAATCTCCTTTGTCTCAGAAGTGAGTTATTTCACAGAAAAAGACTCTTGAACAAAGTATCTGATGTTTCCAACTTTTGGCCCAATAGAATAAAAAAAGCCATGGTTTTTCTTTCTTTTCTGCAAATCTGATTTTTATTTTAGGTACAGGAACTAAGGTATTAATACAGAATTTTTCAAAAAAGTTGATGCTGAGATTCAGGAAAGGACCTGATAGTTTAATTTCAAGGTACATGGAACATTATTCACATGACTTAAATAGCAGTCACACAAAATCCTGTTTCTCCATACTCATTTCATACTCATTTGNTTATTTTCTTATTCTTTTTTTTTTTTTTTTTGTTTTTTTTTTTTTTTTTTTAATTTGACACTACCTAGTGTAGGTCAAGAAAATTACTAAGAAAGGAAACATTTTATGGGATTCCATTTCACTCTATTACTATTATGTTGTGGGGCTTTTTGCAAATGAGCATGTTTCTTGCCATTTTAAGTAACAGCTTTTCAGTAACTTCTTTTCTATTCCAGAGAAAGTGTACACTAAGAAAGTGCTAAAGTCTTCACTGTTTTATTTTAGACTGAAAGTATAAATTCTATTTAAACAACCTACTTGGTTTTCATTAATATTTTGTACCTATTTCTATTAATAACTAACATGAATACAGAAATGATAGAATAAAAGTCTATTTAGGACAGCTATACCACTATATTAAATGCTGCATAAACATTGAAGAAATAATCTGAAACCTCAGCATATTTACAATTAAGTATCATGAAAGAGAATAAGGTGAAAAAAAATCACATGCATAAGGGGACTCCAGTATCAGAGAGATATACTGGAAGAAGGTAAAAAAATTGAGGGTCTGAGGAAGTGGCTGCAATACACATATGAGTTGGAAATAGAAGACTGTGTTATGCAGAAAGCCCTATTTGATCAGGGAATGATTTCCCAATAAATCCCAAACAAATACTAGGAAAATTTTTAGTAAACATGATTTTAAACAAGTAATTTTCAACTAATGGTAGTGTTTTCCAGGCACAGAAAAGTACATTAAGCTGCCTGTACAGATAGAGGCTTAAGTTCATTTTTCAAACTCTTTTTCATGAAAAATGCTGAAAAACTAAAACTTGGTTTCTTATATTAATTCATTTTGGAAAACAAACACCGTAAAAAGGCTTAACAGTTCTGTGGAAGTTTTGTAACAGAGACACACAAGGACTGATTACTCTAGTTGGGAGGTATTATGTTGTAGCACACTTGAAAGAAAATCTTACTCTTCAGTAGTCTTGTCATTAATATCAAGGATTCACTGATAACCTCTTGAAAGAAAGACATATATTATACAGACATTTTTTTTCACTTCCAATGTATAAAGGAGATTAAAAGTTCGCAACTTGTGAATTCTCAACTTGACCAAGTTACCAATTTATTTCCTTAATAAGACTACATTAAATCCTTCTAGTTTGCTAGGAAACAAAATACATTTTTAAAAGCCAAGATAAATGTTCTCTCTCAACTGAGATAGCAACAATTCATTCGAATGAGAGACATTAAATTAATTCTTCATGTGTCTCATCTAAAATTAAAGCCTCCTCCTCAGCACAGGCCAGAAATAAAAAGGCAGAGCAGTAATATGAATTTTCATGACATACCGGTTATGCTCTGACAGGTAACACAATAATTATAATTCCATATTTGCAAGACACTGTTTGGCTGCAGAGTAAAAAACCTACATATACACTATATTCTTTACCTCACGGTATCTTTGAATATTTGCAAGATAGTAAGATCATCTGGGTATTTGTAATACACTCCAGGTTAGCAAAACACAGAATTCAAAGATTTGTTCTGGCTGTCAAAACAATACATTCAATAATGACTCTAATGCAAAAAAAATGTGTTAGGCATATCAAGTATCATTTAACCCAAGTAACAGCATTAGGAAAAACCTTCAAGATGTAATAGCTTGCTATGTACAGAAATATCACAGATGGAGCTATTTTAACATATAGTGCAGATCCTTTCTTCCATTTTCTCTGAACACATACTTTAATTCTGCAACAATAAAGAACCGAATCCTTTACCACAGTTTGGTTGATCTTGTGCCTGAAACATGTGATGTAGACAACATATGGCCAATCATCAGGTTCCATCAGTACTCCTGCAGCATGGGCACAGGTAACATGGAAAGAGGCTGGGCAGCGTCCATATGAACACTGAATGCAAGCACCAGAGATTTTCTTAATTCTCTGTCTGCAGAAGATGCATTTCTGTAGAAGTAAAAGAAACAGAATATTTACCAAATTACCCCAACTCCATTGACTTCAGCAAGTACCTCGAGGAATAAAAAGTTATTTCTGCTTCACAGATTGCATTTTATACATTGCAATATGCATGGCAAAAGAACTAGCATTTATGAATTACAAGTAAGTAATGTGATAATTAATAGATAGCATTTTTGCTTTTTTACATTAATGTGAAGTTTATCTGTTCTGGTGATATAATAAGAAATCTTATATATAGGTAGCTATTTAAATATTTGATATTAAATTCCATACAGTCCTTTGAAAATTAACCTGCTCCTTGAAAAAATTAACCTGTACATTGAAAAAACTATACAAAATTCTGCAAAAAGTAACAGCAAGACTCAAAGAGGAAAATTAAGAGCCCCACAGAACTATAGATCTAGACAGGATTTCCATATATAATTTAACCTAGTCCCCTACTTTGAATAGATGGCTAATCTAACATGTTCATGTAATGGCTTCTACAACATCTTCAGATAACCTGTTACAAAGGACAAATCTCCTAAAGTTAGAAATGTTTTCTTCATCTCAAGCCTTTGCATAATTCCACAGCTCTTTCTGAGCCTCCTTTCATTTCTTCTAGTCTGGTTTTCACAAGCTGTGTATTTAATATAATGGTGACTGATTAGGCTGGATTTCCCCACTTCAAATATTAAAACATCATGTCCACAGCCTTACCAGTGTCAAGACATACTGCTTTTTTTTTTTTCCCATTTGACAAAATGGAAGTCACATCAAAATATTGTCACTATTTTACAAGTAACATAAGGGGCCCATATAAAACAAATAAGGGGACATGAACTAAGTAAGTCAGATAATAAGCTCCACTGTACTAAAATATAAAATAAGCTCCACTGTACTAAAAACAAGATGGAGTACAAGACGATCAGTATCTTGCAACCAAAAGACATTAACAAACATGTTACATAAAAAAATTACTTCAGTAATTTCTATAGACAACTGTGTGTTATACCACATATGGGAACTATCCTCTGGTAATTCTCATCATAACTAGTAAAAATGAAAATTTTCTTGATGATAAAATCATCTTGGCTATTCTAAAATACACACATTTTGATTAATGACACAAAACAGTGAATTTGATAATTTGCAAATATACTGCCGGAATAGTGATTACTTCCGTTTGTTCTAAATTTGCTAGTCACTGGTTTTGTTAAACAGCCACTTGTCTGCTTATGATGGGAACACAAGTAAGAATAATTTTAATTTATTTTTTACATTACAGTTAATACTTCAAAGTACTTCAAATTAATGCACATCAAATTCATATCCCAGATTACCAGATCATTTTCTTTTATTGTTTATTAATTTCCAGATTCTGAAGAAAATGTGCAGATATTTTATTTTTTTTTAGCAATTAAGCACTTACATAATTTCAATGTCTCTGGCACCCAGTTTGTGACTGAAATAATGCTTTTTGCAGCTGCTAGCCCTGTCAAACTCATCAGTCATGCAGTGTTCTACTTCATGCACCATTCCATATGTGAAAAACTCTTCAAATTCTGCCTTCACATCCACCCTCTGAAAGCCAACATCCTGCATGGTTTTGCACAAGCAGAAACAAGAGTAGCATCTGGCATCTGGAACTTAAAAGTCTACCTATCATTCACCAAAAGGAGCAGAACTCAGATCAGTCTACTATAGCAGCAACAGGTTTGAAAGATTAGTAAAGGTAGAGGTGATTTTGTCATCAAAAGATTTCCAGACTTCTTCAATATGCTCATATGTCATTGTGTATTTGTATTCATGTGCACAAAGCCATTCTCAGTTAAGTCAAGTAAACGTTTTCCTGATGGAGCTTAAGGATTTTTTTATATATAGATATTCAGAAACAGTAAAATGAGAATTTTAGAAAGAAAATACAACTGAAATCTATTACGTGTAATGTCAAGATGGCAAGTTCATGCAAATACACCGCTCCTTTTGAATGCTTTTTCACACAGATATACACAGAAATTCACCAGCCAGCTTAGTGAAAGGAGAAAGACTGATGTATGATGCTCATATGAGCATGAAAAAAAAAAACAAAACAAGCCAAACAAAAAAAAAAAACCTTGCAGCTGCAAGTTCTGACTAAAACACTCAAAAAATGCACTTCGAACAAAATGCAGAGAATGGGGAAAAGTGACAAAAAAGTAAAGTGCATCTAAAGTAACAGTAACTGAAGGAAGTATGTTAGCGCAGGAAATGCTAATCTGCATAAATTGCTGACTGCAGTTGTGCAAAGCAGCAAATAGGCAAACATTACAATATGGCTGAAAATTTAGGAGATGAAGTAATCTAAAACATCACATTACATGAGTAATCCTTCAGAAAAAAGATGGACTTACAACTATATATATGTACAACTGTTCTTCTATTTTAATAATTTAAGTCTTATCACTTTTTATAAGTGAAAAAGCATAGGAAAATAAAAGCAATACGAGAAGAGTGGCAAATGCTGGAGGGGAAGCTGTAAGTGTGGTCAGGAAAATTGAAAATGTAACTTATTTAATGGGATGGCCAAATGTAAAGAAGCCAGAGAAAAACTTCATCACTCACTATAAAAGACAATGATTTCTCTGCTCTCTTCCAGATACTTAAAAAAAATAGAATCATATTAGACAAACTGGCATATTAAAAGAAAAGTTATTTCTCACAATACTTTTCAGAGTTGCAACTTAAAAGTACTGAAAAAAATAATTAGCACCCCCCTAAAACTGTCAAATTACTGTATACTATATTCTTTTTTCTGTTATGTTGTAGTAAAATTACTATAATACTGATAAAAAGTTAAATTAGTTCAGATTTGCTCATATGTAAGAAGAATATTGCTTGACTGCATGTAATAATGTGAGTGCAGACTTCAATTTCCATGAAGAAAGGGAAAACACTTCCTGTGTTTTAACTATGAGATGAAGCCACTTCCCTGCCAAATACAAGGAAGGTAGTTGCTACATCAGATAACTCCATACATGCATTAATCTTCTGCATTACACTCTTATGTTCTTCAGGTATCAAAAAGATTAAGATTGTGGATATGATCAGGGGAAAAAAGTTACTGCACATGCAGGGGAAAAAAATATTCCTGTTTTGCCCCCAAAAAATTCTGAAAATCAGTCTTCTTTCATAAAGGATGAAAATAATCAAGGTCGACAATGATATATGTTTCCTATTATTTGTAGGATGCTGTGTCCTTTATACAAGTACAACACTGAAAGGGATGATGCAGATGTACCTCAGTTTTACAATGAATCTCCAGCTTAGGTATGGATTTTGAAAAGTGCACGTATGAACAAGTAAAAGTCAAGTGTAAAAACAAATTCACATCTTGCATAACTGTATCAGGTAGCACAGCCCCATTGAGAGATTGGAGATAAAGCTCCTCCATCTTTGAAAATAGAAGTCAAACAGTTCAGCTACCATATTTGACTAATAAAACCAGAATACACAGGATAAAAGCAGAACAAACTATAAAAATCTGCTTAGCATAGACTTCTGGAACATTTGCACATCTAGATACCAAGCTGTATATTAGCTGTAAGTAGTAAATTCAACAGTTCTGTGTCTGATCCATACTGGCAATTCTTTCCCTCACTAGCTTCTAACTAATAATGTATTTGTCATGCTCTCTCTTAGGCTTTATACCATATGAATTTAAATTATTTTTTTCACCTTTTGTTAGTATTGTTTTTTATAGTATGTGTGATATGAATGCAGAAAATAGATATGTATATTTAAAAATCACTAGAAGTGACCAAAGGAAAAAGGCATCAAAATTAAGTGAGAAGAGAGTGTTGTGAAGACTGAGTTGTCACTCTTCCTCACACCCTTGCCTGAAGTCTGATTTTTCTAATTTTAAAATGAAGGAATTGTATAGTATGGAACCAATCTTGAATGACTCGTGTAGAGGATGGAATCTAAACACCTCTCTGTTTGGGCAAACCTGGTATTTAGGTATGTACACTTGCCACCTGTGAAATTAACAAGCTTGACATAATGCAAACACATTTACAGAAACACAATCATACTAATTCAATGCCCAGCTGACAGTTTTTCAGTGGCCTGAAATTACAGCTGTTCCTACCAGCTAAATTAAATTCAACATCCTAGATAGCTAGGAAGAACGTCATTTTGACTTAATGCTTGCTAGATATTAGTGCAAAGCAGAGACAATAGGAGAAGTAGCTGAGGATCAATCTTAATCAGAGATTCAGATACAAAATGAAGAATAAATAAAATTGTTTATATAACTGGAGATTAAGAATATAGGACAGAACAATATATTGCAATTTTCTAGATGGCGAAATGACCTCTTTTTGCCCCTCAAATGGAAAATATTCTGCTGCAAATGGATTTCATAATCATGGAATAGCTCTTTAATATTAATAGGTTGCAGATATATAAACAGAATGGATTTTGAAGAACGTGTCTGAGGAAACTGGATGCCAGTATTTTACAGAAGAAAGCTCAGTGATAGCTTTCATAATAATTTTTATGCATCCTTATATTAAAAAAATTGATAATACTTCTCTCAAAGAGAGTAATATTTACAAAATAAAATTCCAGTCCCTAACAGGATCATGAAAGAAACACAGTAACGCTGTTTTCTGATGTAGGGATTTATGAAAATAAGCACAAGCTGAGGTTGCAGTATAAAGCTGGGGCTAGATTTTAGGAAACAATCTGGAGTACTATTTCTCCCCAAAGTATTTCTATGCCTTGGCAAGGATAATAACCTATGTGAAGAAGCTCACTATATTATAGCATTAAATTCTACACCAAAAAAAAAAAAAAAAGAAAAAAAAAAAAAAAAGAAAAAAAGCTGTTTCAAAAAGGCCTTTAAAAATTACTAAATTTCAAAATATTACTAAAAATTGACCCATAAGAGTTATTCTTCTGCTGCAGATGGTTATTAACTAGTAGTAAGCAACTGGGTTTTTTATTCTCATCCTCTTTTATATATTTGGCATTTCTGGCTGCCTACATATCATCAGAAATAAACTCTAAGGCAGAAATAGCATTGTAAAAGTTAAGAAATTAATGAATCATGGGTACTTTTTTCTTATGATCTGCTGTAGCATCTCTCATTTTTTAATGAATCTGCTTTATTTCAGAATTTACATTACCAGACAAGCAATATTGTTGTTGTGTATAATCACACACTGTAGATATGAAATGTTAGACCTACTGTAACCAATGGTAAAATACCCATAGATTTCAACAGGGCAAAGATTTCATGGAGAATAGTGACAGAAGGAGCTTCACCAGCTTATCAACTGTTACGACTTGAGACATGTAGTATAAAATGCACAGTGAAAGTAATCTTTTCTTTTCCAGGCCAAAGCCAAAGTAACATGGATAAGAAGTAAGAAAAGTTTACAGTCTGATTGTACTGCAATATGTGGTAGTGAGGTACTTGTGTGAAGATTTGTTAATGATGCACAATGCAATCAGAAGATACACACTATGAAGACACATTATCTGCAGATCAGTAAGTGCATGTTTGTATAACCATCTTTCAGAATACAAAGTCAGCACTTAATTTTGGCAGAGAGCATTAGTGTGTTTCTATGGAAACAATCTCATTATTCTTTTTCATTTTATGTTTCCTTTTATTCCTTATTAATCTAAACCAAGCTGAGTATTTCGGCTATGAAACTGACAGCTTAGAATCAGAACATGTGAAGAAAAAGTTGCTTAGATCATTTATTACACCTTGTTCAGCATGTTTAGACAATTATATAAAATTAACTATGATTTTTGTTCAATAAAGTATGAAGAAACTATTCAGCATCCCTCTGGTATTTCAAACATAACAAAAAAGTACCTCAGGTAAAAAAAACAAAAAACAAAAAACAAAACCAGAGGTTGTAGAAAATTATTTGTAATTTCCTACTGCTCAGTACATCTGCCTATAGCATGGGGCTATGGCATATTAAAGACAGGAGATAGTATCTAGATGTGGGTGAAATTCTGACAGTCATATATTCCAGTAAAGAAGTAAACATCAGTAGTGATGAGAAACAGTAATTTTATTTTCTAGTAACTCTGAAATAATGTAGGTTTGGGTCATGTTGTTTAATTTTGAATTAAATATGAAAAGATCTTGAAATGGCACCAAATATACATAGTGATTTTCACATTTATCATTATTTTAAGAGCTGATAAAATATTATGAGAACTTGTCAAAATTATGTATACATGCAGCATACATCTACTGTTTTAGTGCAACTGCTAATGTACTGAGAATCTTTAAAGTAACAGGGAAGGAAAGACAAACTTAACAGTGTAGAGTTAAAAAGAACAACCATTAGCTTTTCTGAAGCACGGATTGTGTGACTGTAATGAAAAAATCATTACACTAGATTAAAAAAAAAAAAAAAAACAAAGAAAACAAAACTAGTGAATAAGTTCTTATTTTAGAAAGTTCCTGAAAAGCTTGTTCCTCTGATACACTATGTAATGTTCTGAATTGTTAAAAAATGTATGTTATCAGGCAAAAAAGAAGAAATAAAAGACCTTTTTAGAGTTCCAACTATTGTCTTTACCACAATTGTACTCATCACCACAATACCTACTACTACATCCTATCTAGGGAAGCAAAATTCAGTGTATTTATTTTCAATATTCTTGAAGTCTTCAGTATTTGTAATTAGATTCAACAGTTAAGTTAGCTTCAGTTAAGTCCCTATTTTTTCAGGCTACAGCAGTACCATTAGTACTTGTTTTATTTTGTCAGAGATACCCAGAAAGTACTTGGGATGTCTGTAATGCTATCCTAGAGGTCTATCAATAAAAATATTATATACATATATCTCTACTATCTCCTCAAATCTTATTATCAGTAAATGCTGTCAATCACCAACACCTCCTTTAAAAAGAAGAATCACTACATATATAATGAATATGCTGATAGCACATAGTCATTGAGCAACTGAATATGCTGATAGCACATAGTCATTGAGCAACAGAATATTCCCAACTTCCTTCCAGGTTCACATACAACAGGTGACACTGATTATTTAGTCATCCTAACCTTTGCCCACTTCTTATCTACCTCCTTTATGAAATATTAATATGGGACTATGAGCCTTCACTTTATAAGGAGAGTCTCATGATTTTATCTTAACTCTAGCTTTTATGTACTCACATATACTTTTTTCAAATGTGTTTTTATTACAAGAGAAAACAAATCTTTTTGCCAGGCAATGCTTCTTCTTCTGTAGCTTTGAAATGATGCATGTCTTTTGTTGTTTTGGTTGGCTTTTTTTTCCCCCAACAATTTTCACCATTTAGCTTCCACACTGTACCATATAAACAATTAAACACACTGCCTTAAAGAGTGTAATTTTATCAAAGCACATGCCTTCATTCATTGAATTTTTCAGGCATCCTGAAATGAACAAGAAGAAATGGTTGATACTAGCACTGGAAAGACAAAAATCCAGGAAGATAAATATGGGAGGTTGAAAAGAATCTCCTTTTCTTTTTATAAAGACTTTCCTTTAGATTTGTACATAGTAGTTTAAATAGATATGCCATTTACATAAAGGTGTCATGGTTTAGGGTCTGAGCCACCCACTAGACCTGTAACAGACACTCTCTGCTAACCCCTTTAGCCTCCCTAAGGGGAAGAGAAAGGGAATAAGGGAGACAGACTTATCAATTAGAAAAGAAAGCTAGAACAGCTTTAATTAAAATAATAATAATAATTTGAAATACATACACGAATATACAAAAAAACATTATCAAACCCAACCCCCCTGATGGCAGTTACACCATCATCACCACTGATGCTGTGGAGCAGGCATTGTGAAGTCCCAGAATGGACTCAGGAGCAGATGGGAACCAGATTCAGGAGGTCAATTCTGGAACTGGATTCAGGAACACACAGAGTAGGATAAAAGGCAAAATGGACAGAGTCCTTCTCGGATGTCCACCATTTAAGAAGAAAGCTTGACCCTCATAATTCCTCAGCTTTTTAATGAATATGGGATGGAATACCTCACTGGTCAGTGTAGCATCACCTGTCCTGTCTGCTCCTCCTTGCAGGTGTGGTCTCTTACTTTCTTACCCCCCGTGTGGTACACAAGTTCTAGCAGTGACCTTGGTTTGGTTTGCACACCAATCCCTTGTAGTAACTCTAAACATGGGGTGTTCTCACTTCCAGCAGCAGGCACTGTCTGTGATAACAGGCTGCTGACTGCAGACAGTGCAGTGAGTTAGAAGAACTGAACTGAATTAGTTCTGTTCTCACTCAAACCAGGAAAAAAGGCTGAAATACTTGACAAGTTGTGAAAGACCATTCAGGCTGAAAACATGATAAGGCATCAATTCATTGCTTCTTTGCTGCAACCTCCACCAGGTATGGAGGTTAGGTGTATCAGTATTATATTGTTAACTGCACTCTTTCTAGATGATTCTTATAGGCATTACTGGAAATTAAAGGCAATTGTCATCTTCAGATTCTTTCCTGCATTCCAGTCCTCCAGTCACAACCACATAGTTCCTAACCCAAGTAATTCTGCAGAGACAAAACTGTTCAAAATGAGACCTAAACTATTTCCATTGTCAAAGTATTCTTTCAAGGTTGCAAGGGACCTCCAGAGGTCTTGTAGTCCAGCACCTCATCAAAGCAGACCTAAATCAGTTTGCACAAGGTCTGTCTAGATGAGGTTTGAAAATCTCCAAGGACAAAGATCCCTCAGCTTTGCTGGGCACCTGTTCAAGTGTTTGACCACCAGCTTTCATAGTAAGAAAACACTTTCTTTACAGAACACTGGAATTTACCATGTTCTGATCTGTGTTCTTTGCTTCTCAAGCTATCACCACACACCTCCAGAAAGCAGCCACCTTCATCTTCCCTTTATCCTCTAATTCCCTATTTATAAATAGCAGTAAGGTCTCCCAGGCAACCAACAACAGGACAAGGGGACATGGGCTTAAGCTCTGCCAGGGGAAGTTTAGGTTAGATGTTAGGAAGAAATTCTTTACAGAGAGGGTAATCAGGCATTGGAACAGCCTGCCCAAAGAGGTGGTGGATTCACCATCCCTGAAGGTTTTTAAAAAAAGATTGGACATGGCCCTTAGTGCCATGATATAGTCATTGGAGTTGGATCAGGGGTTGGACTCGATGATCTTGGAGGTCTTTTCCAACCCAATCTATTCTATGATTCTATGATTCTATGCAAAAAGATGTCTCTTTCCCAGGCCGAACAGACTTAGTTTCTTCAGTCTCTGTGCATATGTCCTGTGCTCCAGTTCTGACCATCCAGTGGCCTTTCATTGGACTTGCTCCCGTACATCAATCATGGGAATACATAGCAGTAAATGGGAAGGATGGATCAGTTCCCTGGGACTGACAGCTACAGACTTATAGATCAAGCCCGGATGCAGTTGGCCTGCTTTGCTGCAAGGGCATACTACTGATATCTGTTTACCTGCTCCACCATGATCCCTAGGTCCTGAACTGCAATGCCCATGAAGATAAATTTGAGATAAATTTGTAGTATTCAGACTTCAAAAGAGATAGATCTCCAACTAAAACAGACCATGACTACACAAAGTATTTAGAGAAGACTTATAGAACGGCTAACTCATAAAAGTCTTTAAGAGACAATGAAGAGAGAACTTTTAGAGACTATATGGCCATATCAGGCTCCACTCCTCTATGAGCTGTCATTTAAAGTGAAGCACTGCTCTGAAAATTAATATTGTTATTTGTACTTAGTACAGAGAAGATCAATATATCTGTATAGTTTACTTTATAGTAATTGCTTTATAATACTTCATAGGAATACAAACACACAGAGAAAATTTAACATTTTAATGAGAGCAGTTAAAACTAAAACACTGAAATGCAGCACTCAATGGCTTATATTCTTAGCAATATCCTGCAAGCAATTTACTGAAATGAAAAAATGCAAAGATAGTCTTTATCAAAATAAAGGTACCACCGTCTCCTAGATAATAAACTATCCCTCTGAAAATGACTAGTCAGTAAGGTGATACTGATAAACTAAAAATGAATTTCCACACACACTCCCAAATAAAATGAAATTACTAAAGAGACAATCATATAGCATTTAAGACATGCATGTTCAAATGTTTAGAAACAATAATCTTGTCAAGCTCATACAGAAGCCTCTGACAACAATACAAGCACACATATCAAAATTTCATCTTCCTACTAGCATGACAGTAATGTGCTGCTTTGTGTCTTAAAAGATTAGAAAATGTAAATGGACGTCAGTATATGTCCTCTGGGTAAGAAGGGTTCATGGCCAATTATCTAGGTGAATGTGCTTTGCCTCTGGTAAGGAAAATACTGTGCTTGTGAAGTCCACTGAACAAGGACAGAGCTCCTTGTCAAGTTGCTCTGTGTTGAAGGGAAGCCATTGTGGACAGAATACACTATCAGAAAAGAAGGCTAAGTAAAACCATTTAGTGTGGTTATGTCACTGGCCAGGAACTACCTGGCACCACTACAGTAAATCAAGTGAATGTGAGTCATGCTATTTCTAGGTTCTAAAAATATGATATAAACACTTGAATAATTCAAAAATAGAAATAATGGGATATTCCAGGGTGGAAGGGTATGGAGTTTTTTCTGTTTGTTTTGGGGTTGGGTTGGGGTTTTATTTGGGGGTTAGGGTATATAATTTTAGGAAGGCATCAAAGCACACGGAATTTAAGCATGCTCTGCATCACAGAAAAGTTTATTTTCAGGTCTGAAAATTTCGAAGGACTACATAGTTTACAAAAAAAAGATTACTTTAAAGCTTTCAGCCAAAAGCCAATATCTATTTTTCCGTAAAGCTGATGTTAACATTGCACCTAACCAGAAAATACTGTCATTTGAACGGGCAAAAGTGATAAGGCAGTACAGAAAATTTACAACATTCTTTAAGGCATATTAAAATGCATTAAGTATAAGAAATTTAAAGAATCCCACAATCTAAAATGAATCAGTTTGTAGTATCTCAGAAATAGTAAGTTATTTCTAAAGGTTTCCCTTGTTTGTAAGTCATGTACTAACTTCACTAAGTAAATATTTAGAACATCAGAGGGTGGGCAGTGTCTTAGAGTAGTTAGCCTTTATTGCCAAACCAGTGCTTCCTCTACAATGAAACTTATTAGCTATTAATATACACACTGGTTAGAATACTTGTCGGCAAAAATGCAGAAGCAAAAATTGAAATTATAGTATGTTTAAAATTAATTGGGTTTTTTTCCCCATCTTTTATTTTTCCTGTTGCTTTCCCTCAAAAGATTAAAAAAAAAAAAAGAAAAAAAAAATGGCTTTATCTTGGTCAGGTAGG
>VWZY01005994.1:35577-137887 GCA_013399075.1 Chloroceryle aenea | reverse complement strand
CGGGGAGCAGCTCCGAGCCCTGGGGCCGGTCTGCTGCCGCTGCTGACCTTCACCTGGGGGCACCCAGAACTTCAAGGAAGCTTTCATCTCTGCAGCCAACCCAAAGAAAGGGGTGAGCCTTTTGCAGGGGTTGGAAGTGATGGGTGAGCCCCAGAGAGTTTACAGTTCTTAGAAAGCGAGAACTTGCATCTCCATGGCTAAAATCGTTCTTAAGTGGTCAGGCCAAAGTGTGTTTACTTTTTCAGGTGCTCCTGTTACACAGAATAGCAGAACTTCACATACTTCTCCATCTGCTTATAACAAAAAAGAATGTTTTCATGTAAAGAAAACAAAAGGGCTTGAGAAGACAGGGTTTATACTGGTTTTATGCCTCATGAGAAGCAGAAATGGTGTTTCCTTGTCCAGAGAGAGCTCTTAAGCTCAGCACTTGTGAAGCTCTGAAAGCCAAGTCCAGCAACCAGAGAAACGTGCACAGGTCGCTCAGCTGAGCAGCGCAGGCTGGACTGGCCCCAGACTGTGTGTCGGATCACACCGCCCTGTGGAATGAGAAGCAGGCAGCTTTTGGTGGTTATGAGATGGCCTGTTCAGAGGAAATTATTTGACATAGCCAAGCCAGTCCATCAGCTGGTTTGATTTACTTACAGATGCAGAAGTACTAGTGGCGAGTCTCAGAGCAGTCCTGCAGTCCATGTGTTTGCAGTGATGGAGAGAATTGCCATCAGGCCTGGTGTAGAGGAACCCGGGAGGCACACTGTGATCTTGGGGCGCAGCCACTGCCGGATACATGGCACATTGGCCCCATCTTAAAGGCTGAGGCTGGGGGCCTGAGCCCTGTATGTGCATCTCTGGTTTTCCCGCAGGAAAACAAACAAACAAACAGCAACAAAGCACTGGGCTTTCTGACCTATGTTTTAGCAAGCAGGAAGAATACAGAGCTTGGTTGAGATTTATGTTGTGCTGTGATGCTGCATCCTCCTTAAAAACTGATTATGGCAATCGAAAGTATTTCCTGGTAAGTGCAGTGACCCCCAGCTGCCACCAGTCCCCACGGCCACTTTCCCTGCGGACTTGCAGAGGAAGTACCAGGGGATGCAGGGAGTAGTTTACACAAATCCCGGGAAGTCTTTTCTACAGAATTTCTAGCCACAAAGAGAAGACGCTTCGATAAATCTATTTAAATCAGAGCAAGTGCAGTGCTGGCGAGGCCGGCAGGGCTCTGCGTGCAGAGCTGCTGACCCACGCGGAAGGGGAGGGACGGTTTGAGTGTCAGCTTGGGTGCTAAACCCTGAGCGATCCCTTCCCCTGCTTGTGAGGAAGTGGTGGCTTCTCCGAGGAAAGCCTCCCTGATGTCAGCCCCTTGCTTTCAGACCCTGGTACTGAGGCCTCACGCAGCTTAAACCTTGGGCTTTTGAAACTTCAAGCAGTACCTCTGGGATTGTATTTGTTCAAATCTTAGTGTCTTGGTGGCTCAGATTTTCAGCCCTTTGTAGCAGCACACTGCACAGTTTAAAGGAGGCTTTGCTTTTTGAGCAGGAACTGATATTTTAAAGGCTGGGAATGGTGGGGTTTGTTTATTGTTTTACACAGTCCAATTCTGCATGCTGGAAGTTAAACAAAAAGCCTGGCATTGAAGGGAGGGATTGAGTCTTTGCGATCTCAGCAGCGAGATACAGCCGTTCCTGTCTCCGGACCAGGGCTCCCTCGGGCCAGGGATGTGACAGGGACAGTGCTGGTGCTGGTAGAGAGGTCACAGCCAGGGGTGTTTGTGCTGCTCCTGCCCCGCAGCACTTCACAGGAGCTGGGAGAGGTGGATGTTTGTGCTGTAGTGGTGGTTTTGGGGGGCTTAATGGAAACCGGTCGGTGTAATCTGGAAGATGATGGGTGATGGGCAGTCCCTGGTCTCAATCTCCTCCTGCCAGAGCACTTGTCATCGTCTCTCTCCCCCTTTGACTCGGTAGAGTCACTGTATCTCGATGGGCCAGGCTGGAGGAGCTGCTCTGATGTCACCACCGCTGTTTGTTTTATGAGGGACTAGTTCCCAAGGTTTCCTGGCTGTGTTGGCAACGGGGAAGAGATGGTTGCGTGTGTTTTGTGCTGTGCTGCGAGTTCATTAATGGTGTTTTCCTGCTAAACAGGAGACCTGGTTCCAAATCAAGTGTTCTGTGGCAAATGGGCTGAAGAGCCAGGCGTAGAGCAGGGCGTGCAGCATCCCGAGGGACACGCTGTCCACTGTGAGGCCAGCAGCCCCTTCTCATCCACCCATCTGTAGCAAATCACTGGAGCCAAGCAAGGAGCCTAAGTTTTCTGTAGTCCCTAGAACAGCAAGGGCATCTGCTCACAGTTCTTGCTTTAAGCGTGCGTTGGCAGGATGTTCTCATGCTCCGTCACTCTGCGGCTTCTTTTGTGTTTGATGGGATGGATCAGGGACACGGCTCCACCTCGTCCTGCCAGGTTCTCTCAGCACAGCAAAGGCCCTTCTTGCCCGTGCTCCACTCGCTGACGGGACCATGGATGTCCTGTGAGGTCCCTGCTGGGGTCACAGTGTGCTCCTCCGTGTGCCTCCATCCTCTCTGGATGTCGAGCCTGTGTTTTCCAGGTGTTTATTGTCATCCATTGTTTGTGCATTTACTTATCACTGCCCTTAACAGGTTTCATACACCACGGGTCTTTGTATCCTTCAGTCATTTTTAACTGTTAATGCTCAAGACTTGCTATCGCTGATGGCAAAATTACCAGCACAGTTTGTCACCAGTGAAAACTCTAGATAGGAGGAAGCTGTTGTCTCTCTTGAGGTACGGAAACCAATCATCACAAGAGGTCAACATGTACTTGAGTTGCACACAGTGGTGCGTGAGATACGCTGGCCAGTCCTCCCTGTTTGTTCCCAAGGAAGCTGGTAACTCAGTCCTTGCCTTGGGCATCTCCTGGAGGAGTCGGAGTTCAGAAGAGGTCAGAGATGCTGGCAATGTCACACACAGTCTTAGTTTCTGGTCAAAGTTTTATTCTGTGAAGCCAGCTCATGATAATGAGAAATAGGGTGCTAGAAAAGAAAAATGGATATGGAGAAGAAAGGGGAGGAGAAGTATTATTCACCGTTGTCTCTTGTGCACATAATCAGAGCCAGCAAAAAGAATCCTGTGAGGTTTCATTCATCCTGGGCTTCTCCTGCAGCGCTGCTGGTACGTGGGCTTTGTGCCCACGGGGAATAAACACCAGAGTCACCACATGTAGAAATGTCAGAGTAAGGGTGAGCAGCAGGAGCTGCAGTTCACGTGCAGACAACCTCTGTAAGGTGGCAGTTCCAGAGAGGCTTCTCAAGAGAAGTTAACATGGGTTTTGCCAGCTCCCCCTCTGCAGCTGGGCCATCTCCCCGCTCTTCCTTCACCTCGAACCACACAGGGTGCTGGGTGTGAGCTGGTGGCTCCTGCGCTAGAGACAAGAGCCTCCTCCTTGGGTTTTGGGGTGAGCATATGGCCCATCACACCCTGCGGAGGAAATGATGCTCTCCTCCTGTAAGAGGGCCGTGGATGTAGGAGGGTTGTGCTGACTTGCTTGGCAGAACGGGAAGCAAACTGTGGATTGAGGGACAACTGGTCCGTGTTACAGAGCAGCTGGCAGTGGGATGCTGAGGAAGGCACTCAGGCAGACCTGGGCAGAGGGGACTGGGCTCACTCAGAGAGACCTTTAAGAGAGGACTGGGCTCACTCTGCTGCCGTGCTCCGAGACAGCAGGGTGGGGACAAAGTGCTGCTTCCAGAGGCGCCTGGGAGCCTCTGGGAGGGTCTGGCCTTACAGATACTTTAGAGGCAGCACTGCATTAAAAACATTTGTCTTTTGTCAGACTGGTGTGCATCAGCCTGTGCCTGTTGCCCTTGATGTTCTGTTTTTATTTTGCAACATGGTGACTCAGAATTTGTGTTTGTAGCTGTGCACGTGCGCTGAGTGTCCTGCTGCTCTGGCTGCTGCAGGACACGCAGGCTGGATCCCAGGAAGCAGAAGGAGTTAAACTGCTTTCGAATTGGCCTATTCATGCTAATAAAGTACCTTGGAGCTGGTCCAGCAGGCAGACACCTGGGTATTATTTGAGCATCTGACACCCCTAGAGAACCAGAGCCTTGATGAGCTTTATACATGCACAGAAATCTTGGACAAGAAAGGAGGCTTTCCATGGAAAATGGATTTTCAGGGCCAGCTGAAGGACATGATGTTCAAGATCATTGCTTTAAAATAATTTCAGCTGCAGTTAATGTGAAGCAAAGAAGAAAAGAAAACCCAAGACAGTGGAAGGATAATTAATTCCAAGTTTGAACTGCAATTTGAAAGGGCTATATTGTGAAGTGACCCTTTACCAACTTATATCTCAACCGGCTCTTCTCATAAAACCCTTCTGCAGATGAAATGTAGTGTTGTTGTGCCTCTGTACCATATGTTTGTTCTCCCCCAGTGTTAGGGAGTGACCTTGAATTCAGACCCTTCCTAGAAGGGGCTGGTGTCAGAGGGGGTGCTGCAGGGGCCCCCACAGGCTTTGCTGCAGCCAGGCTGGTTCAGAGCCAGCTGCTCCTTCCTTCCTCCTCCCCAGATAACCCTAACGTGCGCCTTGGCCAGGGTGAGTTTTGCAGACCGGGTTTCCTGAGGGCTCAGGCGTCCCTTTGGGCAGCCACAGTGTCCCCACTCCCCTGGGGCTCTCGCCCCACGACGCTCCTTTTCTCCAGGGCAGCTCCCAGCTTAGGCCAGGAGGTAACACGCCTTGGCTCCAACCTTGTCTACCTACCCTGTCTCCACCTCCAGTACCTTCTGCACTGAACTTCTCCAGGAGCTTAGAAGTGCTTTTTTGCGAGCTGCTCCAGTGACCGAAGCCCATACAGAATGTGATGTCTGTTACTGGGCAGTTCCACTCCAGTTTGAAAAGTACCTTTCTGGCCTACTTCTCCTCAGCTTGCCAAGAAACAAAAAGCATCAAGGCCAGAACTTTAATGCGATTCACGTTTTGGACATGATATTAGTACAGTAATGCATTTCACACTGTTGTTTCCTAATTTGCCTAATCAAATAAAAGCAGATCAAGCATTACACAGCCCAGCCTCCCCGTTCCAACGAGGTAACACTGAACCCATCAGCTTTGCAGTTCAGTTAATTTTCCCTAGGCAGGTTGGCTAAAGCACAGGCTGTGGTCAGCGCTTTGCAGTTCTGTCGGTAGGCACAATATATTCCGGGGGTTGGCCGGGCCCCGAGCAGCTCCTGGCACTGAGGAGTTGCCGAGCGCGTGGGTAGCGTGGCGGGAGTGAAGGGCGTCTGGAGCAGCCGTGTTAAAGGCTGTCGCCTGGGTCCGGGGTGGGGGTTCCCTGCTGTGGTGCTGGGCTCCCCGGGGAGCCGGTGCTGGGCTGTAGCAGGGCTGTCAGAGCAGGCAGGCGTCCCTGGCCGTCAGCAGATCGTCCGGGGGAGGAAGGGACTTCACCAGTGCTTGGCCAGGGCTGCTGTGGTGCTTGGCTTCAGAGGTCTGGAGTAAATGCTAGAGCAAGTGATTAGGGCAAGGAGGAATCTCTCCATGGCTGGTTCTAGTCTTGTGAGTAAAGTCCAGACACAGACAGCCAGTGTTCTTCGGGTACCTGCATTTCTCTAAAGATACCTTGGAAGGAGTTTTCATCTCTCCTTCCAGTTATCACCGAAGGCTCTGCTGAAGGAGGGCCACAAGGCTGTTGGTGTCCTCAGCCCGCTGTCAGCCGGGGATAAACAAATGTGTTTGGCACATCTGAGCAAGTCAAGCCTCAGCGAGTGTGCAGGGAATGGAAGACAAAAAATGAGTGTCATCCCAGGTAGCCAAGGTGCCACCATCCATCTGAGGAGTTCTCTCTGATGTCCACTGAGGGAGGGCACTGTCCTGCTGAGCGTGCGAAGCAGCACTGCAGGCAGCTGGACGCTTTCCGAGGTGCTGCTTGATCCACGAGACAGAGAAAAGCAGTTCTGCGTGTATGAACTGCGGGCTTGAATCTGGCATCCCTCTCTCGACTGTAGAGAAAAAATGAGAACTCCGGAATAAGCTGCAGTGTTGTTGCCATCACAAATACTTTTGTCCTAGAACATATTGGAGAATTTAGCAGCAAAATTTGAGAGTGCATTTTTAAAGGAAAACCAACTACTGACTTGGGTTTGGGGCTTCGTTATAATTCACTTGTGACTTAAGAACAGCATTTCAGTGCTTGTGAGTTAGTAGCAGGGGCTAAAATTCATAGTGAAACAACCCCAAAGTATAAAAAAAGAAGTTTTAGTTCTGTTTCCCAGGAGATTTGTCCCTGGGTTTCAGGCTGCTGTAGAGCACATCAACATCATCACAGGTGGTGCACGTTCCGTTTTCCTGCGTAACTGTGCTCAGCAGGCAGCACCAGTCCGCCCTTGCAGGAGGTCTCCTGTGGGGTCCGGTCCCCACAGCAGCACCCGTCGCGTCAGCTCCTGCAGAAATACTGCTGAGCTGAGGAGGTGGGTGTGGGGTGTCTGCTGTGGCTCTGTTGTCAGATGCATTTTCTTTGTCCATTACACGGGACTTGGATGAGAGGTGGATTTGTGCTGAGCCAGGCACCAGAGTCCTGGTCCGTAAGGCAGACAGGTCTGCTCAGCTCCCACAAACCCTGGGAGTTCGCTGTTCCTTGGGTAAAGACTTGACTCCAACACGTGGTCCAAGGAGCTCTGTGCAAGGCGGCAGCTGCCGCTATAGGAAAGCAGCTGAGAGCATCCCTGTGGATCCTAGTTCTGGAAAACAAGCTCATTTACAAAATAAAGCGAACAAGCAAATGAAAAAAAGAAGTGTGAATTAAATAATATGACTTTGCTGCAAACATGTAGATCAACTGTTTGCTTTTCCATAGGATGCAGAGCCATCCTTGTAACACGGTAAGAATCATTCTAAGTTTACTGCCAAAAACCAAAAAACCATTCAGCATAGGCAGTTTCTTGCATCCAGAGTCCCTCATTATATTAAAAAAATTATTGCAGCAGAAAAGTTACAAGTGCTTCACAGGACCCACTTGTACTGTTAAACAGATGGCACCTACACAAGACCCAAAAATATATAACAATTTTAATTGAGCCAATGCAAAACAGATTTGTGAAATAAAATAGTACATGCCAGGTCTAATAAGGGTTTTACTAGAAATTTTGACATTAAGTAATTTTGTAACAGCACAAGAGGAGCTTAGAAGATGCTCATTAGCAAATGTACCATTTACTTCACTGGGTCACCGTGATCTCTTAAGTCCCTGGTCAGCGTGTCTCTACCTGCTGTAATTTCTCCTCCGTACAGTTTGTCTCCTGCCTTTGGTGTCTGAGGCGTGACGTTTCAGCGGCATCGTTCTCAAGTTCAGCTCCTTGGGCTGGTTTCTCTCCCCTTTGCTGAAGACAGTGGAAACCCTCCCTGCCCCCTCGAGCGGCCTGGCAGGGAACGGTGCTCTCGTGATGCTGGAGCTCAGCTTGGGCAGCAGATGGCCTGGTTATTTATGCCCCCTCTGCCGATAGTGTCAGGGTGACATTTTTGACACGGAAGGGACCTTTGCCCGTCCCGTGTCACCCGCTGCCAGGCAAGCCTGCTCCTGAGGCCGGGGAGCCCTGCGCGGGCTGCGTGCGGGGCAGCACAGAGCGGAGCTCCTGGCAACTCAGTACCTGTTTCCGCACACGCGGAGAAGGTGGTGCTAACCGGAGATGCGCACATCTGGAGACAGCTGCTGTACCCCTGGGTCGGGCCGCTGCCCTGTCTCCTGCCTTCTCCCAACCCCTGTGCTGTCCCTGGGGAGATCCTCTGGGCGCGGGGTGCGTCCCAAGGGGGAGGTGGAGGCAGGCACGTGCTTACGGCAGACTGTCCCGGGGCACCTCTGGGGTGGGAAGCGCTCGGGGAGCGGCCACAGCCAGGCCCTGCCTCCCACCATGGCCGGTTGTCGTTGCCAGAATTTCCTCAGAGGCTCCTCTCACAAGGAGAAGTTCCAGTGAGCTAAAATCCAAAGACAGATGGTGACGGCACCTTCACTGCTTCCCAATGAGCTAGAAAAAAGAAAACTGTTCTGCAGCAGACCAGTGTTATTTTAGTGACGAGGTAGCAGTCAATAACCACGGGGTGAAATGTACATTTTCCTCACCTGGAGAGAACCTAATTGATAGCACTCGGCTTCACCCTTCCCCGCAGCCGAAAGTGCGGCAGATAAGAGACGGTTCTCCTGCAGCTGGAAAGGGAAGTTTTGTCTAAAATGGCAGAACACAAAATTCCCCAGCCCATTTCTGCATGTGGGGAGGAGAGGCAAAAGGTAAAAACTACCTTACTTGTGGCTTTCACCTTTTATTTTTTTCCCCTCTGTGTATGTCAGCGTGATTTGAATTGTAAAGACACGCTGAGAAGTGAAAACAGTGAACGGTGCAGTCTCATGTCACCATGGATTTTGAAGAGGCTGGATAGCGGTGTATTCGGAGTCTGTCAAGATCACAGGGAAGGGATGTAAACATGACTTGCATGAGGTACCATTTATTGAGATGGTTAAAAATCTGCATTCTCCTTTGCCTCTAAAGCACACACAGGAGCTAGGACTGCGCCCGCAGTACGGGCGGGTGAGAGCACTTGTAATGCGATGACGTTGAGTAAACATCAGTGCATAAAATGCAGGGTTGTGGTGTCGCGCTGAGGACGGTTAGAAGAGCAGAGATGTGGCACAGCAGTTCCTGCAGGAAAAATACCAGCATGGATTCGTACCAGCCAGCCCGGGCTTTCAGGCAGCGCTCGTGACTCGGAGTGAACCTGTGTCGTGACGCGAGAGAACGTTCCCTTACCTTTCACCTCGGATCAGCCTGACCCATCTCCTCTGCTCTAAGCCCAGATTAATGCTTGGTGAAAGCTGTACTTCTTGTTAAATTAAAAACCAACTGAAAGGGAGCAATGAAAAAATCATTTTTATTTCACATTAACACCAGCCAATTAATTTCTGCTATTACCTGCATGTAGAAAATAAAGCTGGCCATGTTATATTCAGGGTATACTGGTGTCCGCAAAAATGCTTCCGTCTCCTACAAATCCTGCTTTGTCTCGGTCGTAACAGGAGCTCTCAAGGAGTGGCTGCTGCGAGTTCCACACATTTTGTACATCGGTGTTGAGGAAAAAAAGCGTTTTCACCTGTGTGTGTGTCTTGCTGGTGATACTCTCACGCGGCGATGCTGGCATTCCCGTTCTCAGCGTGATCCGGTGAAAGGGGCATCAGTAAATCTCTTAGAAATGGGGAGGTGATTACAGAGTGCTGCCTGTAGCTCGTGCAGACCCAGTTTTGTTTCAGAGCTTGCCTGCCAGCAGCATTTGCACACAGCCAGGATTACTGGGAATTGAGCACAATGTCAGTGAGCCCAACTTGCCCTTTGCTGAACACTTGAGTGTTTATTTCTTCTCTTGGGTTGTGCTGTGTCTGAAAGAGGTTTCAGTGTAGCTGGTGGCATCTGGGTGAGAATCCATTTACATGTCTTATCCCCTGGAATTGGTACTTGCTTCCCTGTAATGTCTTTGCCCTGTGCTGTGTATCCATGGCACGTTGCCCCTGCGCTGCCTTTGCGCTCACCGTTTGCAAAGCCGGTGCCGAGACGGGACTTGCCGCTCAGCTCTGAGGAGAGCGAACGAGCACTCGGCAGCTGGGCAGTGCAGAACTGAAATCAGGCAGCACTGCGGAGAAGAACGGTTACTGTCACCTCTCGGGCAGCTGCCACGCAGCAGGGGGCTTGTAGGTTTTATTCTTCCCTTTGCTGTATGTTAATCTTTGTGCTTGCAACATCAGAACCCCAGGAGTGTTTGCTTTTTCAGGGGAGGTCTCTAGAGACCAACCCTGAGTGCTGATGGCACATCTTGGCCTCAGCACAGCATGTGGAGACACGCAGCTGTCCCAAGTGGAGCTTCCCCGAGCATGGCCATGTCCCCATGGGGCTCTCCAGGGGTTGGCTGTGTCCCCATGGAGCTCCCCAGGGCATGGCCATGTCCCCATGGAGCTCCCTTGGGGATGGCCATGTCCCCATGGGGCTCTCGAGGGGTTGTCCGTGTGTCCATGGAGCTCCCCAGGGCATGGCCATGTCCCCATGGAGCTCCCTTGGGGATGGCCGTGTCCCCGTGGAGCTCCACAGGGCATGGCCACGTCCCTGCAGAGATCACCAGGACATGATGGGCTCCATTCACCAGTAACTGCTCCATTGGTACAGAACAGAAACCTGGTGCACGTGCTCTTGGAAAACTCTTTCCCTCCCCAAGAAGGGAAACTGGTCTCATCCGATGCTCTTTCTCCCATCGGTTTCCTAAACTAGTTTAACATGCACAGGGTCTCACCGGCTGATGGCTGTGGTTGCTGTGCTGTCTGTATTTTGAGGATCTTTTCAATGGAAATAAGATCCTGGAGAGCAGGCATCTTGTTAAAGAATCAGTTCAGACTGTGGGGTTTATACCTGCTTCTAAGTGGAATGTTTTCTGGATGACTCCTAGGCTCATTTAATTTTTCAAGAGGTTGTTACTTTTCTTATGCAGGCTACAGTTAGATACCAGCAGTATTCTCAGGACACGGTCTTTTCGTAAGGAGATACCCAGGGTTTGAAGCTGTGCAAGGGACATACTCTGTTACTCCTCATGATCATGGTTTTCTCAAGCATTTTTTGCTCTCATGTCAACAAAGTCTTACTCTGTGTCTGTTGGAATCAGTGGTTTTGAAGTGTTATTACCCTGTGCCTCTTGCCTCCCCCCTTATTTGTGACCAGTGTTCCACTCTGTAACAGTGACGCTCTTCGGGTATTTTCTTGAGTTCAGTGGCAAGTGTAACGTGCAGTAGCAGCGTGCCAGTTGAAGGGAAGATGAATGCAGATACCTGAAATAGCATTTGTGCTTGGTATCAGCCACGCTGTGAAACATGGCACGTTCCACAGTTTCTAACGGCTGAAGAGACACTTGGAGAGAACAAAGGATTGTTAGTGGATTTCTATTTCTGTGGCTCTGTTACAAATGCTCTTTAAGAGACAGCAGATACGTGAGAGGAGAAAAATCCTCTTCATCTGCGTGTTTGCCTGTTACGCAACGTGCTGCTTAAAATGCGAGCTGGCGATTCCAGCGATACCTCAGAACAAGTGTCGTGTTTACATGAAAAATGGAGGAAAAAGAAACAGGGCAGAGTTGATTGTAACTTGGTGTCTGATGAGATCAGTGATACTGCCCGTACCGCCGCAGCCTCTCGAGGAGTGGTACAGAACCTCACCAGTGTCCCAGCAAACCCCTACCTGGTGGTGGAGAGTGAACAGAGGTTTAAACAGTGGCTTGAAATAAGCCAAGGACTTGTTGCTGGTTGGGCTTTGTGGATTAAATCAGCCTTCTGTAAGCGACGGGGCTGAAGTGGCAGGGGCAGGAGCGACACGCGGGCACCTGGCTGTTCTGTTTGGTGGCTGACGGTACGTACGGTACGAGCCGATGTCTGACGGGTCCTCGGGAGCCCCGCGTTCGGCTGTGATGGGCTCTCTCGGCTGCCCTGCGGAACGGCGGCGGGAAGGTGGGCTGTCTTTGGAAGCCGGCAAAATGAAGGTGTAAGCTGCGAAGAGGATGGGAGGCTGGGGGAGGAGAAGGAGGAAGAAATAATCACTGAAACTTAGATAATAATTTTATTTATAGTCTACTGTGCACACATGGCTGTTGATGATGAGGCTACCAGTGACATAAATAAACTCAAGCAAAAGATGTAAGCGAGTGGATATATGTAAAAGCTTCTTTGGGCAGTGCCACAAATTTGGACATCGACCAAGAAAATTATTTATGTCCCTTGCAATTTCAGTGAAGAGCACAAAGGAGATAATTAGACCAGGATGCTTCGCATTGCTCTTTCCATCTTGCGCACATTCATGCCCACCAAATGTGAAATGTTCGCCTTTTCCCCTCCAACGTGATGGTTGTTGAACTTATTTTTAGTGTCATTTGATAAGCCTCCCTGCTCGCAGAGAGACATCCCACTGACCCAGCCACTGGTCATTGTCTATACCAGTTCCCATCAAAGCGGGCGCGCTTTGTCAGGTTTCGACTCGAATATCCATTTTGCATCTGAAGTACAGTATCGAAAGTGACTGGATCATTTGAGCCTTTTTCTTCAGCTGCTCCCTCCTTCCTCCCCCACAGTGTTTCCGCTCACGCTAACATAATTTGGCATCGTCGACGTGACACGACACTGGTTTTTCTAAAAAATTATAATACATACATTGTCAATGTTTTGTGATGGTCGGCGCTCCCGTAAATTTAATTTCTAAATTGATGGAAGGAGGTCTTTTTCCACTGCTGAATCCTACCCAACGCTCAGCGCCGCCTCGAAAACCGAGTAATGTACATACAGTAATAGGTCATTCAATGTCAAAAGGCATAAAAAAGATGAGCAAAATCTTCACAGGCTGCTGCTTGCTGTTGCCTTTAATTATATTAATTAAACTTTGAAATTCTCATGCAAAGAGAGTTGCTGGCTTGTGACGCTGAAGAGCCCTTGGAGATCTGGGGGGGGAGGTAAACCCTGAGATACCAGCTTAGTGGCTACTGCTTTTTTTAATCTAAAAAAAGGATAAAAAAATACATAAGCCCGCGACTGCTAGGTATGTTTATAGATGATGATGTTTTATGCGCTGCTGAACTCTGAATGCAGGAAAGGGGGAAAAACCACCAGCCGCAGTGTCAAGGTCTTGACGCATCAGTCCCTCAAACTCCGCTCAAGATCTCTGGTTACAGGCTGTCTTCCCGTGGAATAACGCTCTATTAATTTTCTTCCTGTCCTGGGTGCATAATGAAAGAAAGGTGTCTTCAAAAACTAAAGGGCAAAGTCTTGCTTGCTACCAATACCTTGAGGCACCCTGTCTACATTTTGTCATGCGTGTGCACTTTTCAGTGTTAGAGTGACAAGATTTCCAGTCAGAAGGTTCCCGTAAGGCACGATGCGATGGGAGACTCGCAAGCGGTTTGTGATCTGACACCGCTGTAAGGCACTCGGCTCTGGCACTCGCTTAGCCTGGTGGGAAGCGCTACCCTCCGCCTTTGGCTAGTAGTCCTGGTTAAATTACACGTGCCAGCTCTGCGTCCGAGCAGCTCGGCGTCTCCACTAACAGCGCATTGCGTCCTGAGATTGTCTGGTCCTTAAAACACATAAAATAAGAGAAACAGAAAAACACGGCTGTCTGCGGTGTCTGTACTCTGCCTGTGCGCTCCGCGGAAGCGCGGGCCTGCGAGGCAGTGCTTCTCTCGTCACCGCTGCGCATCGCGGGGCGTCGTCGCACGGGGGTGGAAGGCGGGAGCTCGGCGCGGCGGCGCTGCCTGGGAGCGGGAATGCAGAAACCTTCTGAGTTCGGGCTGAGGATGAGCCTGGAAAGGCGCGGAAGTGCTCGGTTGGCTCTGCTCGGTTGAAAAGCGGCAATGGGGCTGTCTGTCCTCCTGGTATCCCCTTCTCCTCCTCTACTGAGACTGAACTCGGGTGAAGTTGATACATCGGCCCTGGGGGGAGAGAGAAGCTCTTATTGGTGGAGTAGTACGTGCAGCCAAGACTCGCGAATGCTCAACGTTAGATGCTAGAAGGCATCTGTAATTTAAATTCAGATGTTTGTGAAAATAAGACACCCATGAGAAACCCTTTAAGAATTAATGGAAGTCACCCAGAGTGAGGCACTCCATTTGACTTACAAATTGATGATGTTAGCAAAGCAGCGAGGACAAGGAAGACACATTCTGAACGCTTTCAGGTCTTTTGTGAGGATAATTTACAAATTCTCAGTAACTCTGGTGAGCAGACTCAAACCCATCTGCACATGGTAATGGAAGATCACAGGCAATACAGATACTCCCACAGATCTCCCCTGAGCCGTATCCTGACGCAGCGCGGTGCGGATAAATGGGACTGTTCATTAGCAGAGCTGCTGCTGGTTTGAAACTGTATTTTATTAGCAATAACCCCAGCTCCGCATCTATAAACTCTGTTCTTATGTGCTTTAAAATCACTGTGCACCAGGAGGAAAAGCGGTTTCCCTTGGTGTCATACCCAAGGAGATACCATTCTCCCATAAATAGGCCCAGATTCATCTCGACTGCTTTTGGTGCAGCCAAATGAAACAAATCCAGTAGCAAAAATCATGGCAATTTCTATATTAATTTGGGATAAGCAGTAAAAATTGGCAGTCGCTTCTCAGAGCTTATTTAAATGACAGAACCCAACACCGATCGTGGTTTTCTGAGGTGGGTCCCTTCCTTGCCATGGTGGGAAGGCTGCTCACACCAAGCCTTTGCTCAGGGCTTCTCCGCCCGGAGTGAGGAGCTCTCCAAGGTGAGGTGCGAAGCGTCACGCGCTTGCACGGCCACGCGTGTGGCACGATGGGTGAGTGCCAGCCGGTGCCACGCGTCTGGTGCCCGGCTCCTCATCAACGGCAGAGTCTCTCCTGTGACACAGACTCCGGGCGGTCCCTACAGAGCCTGTATTGGCAGCTCCCTCAGCCAGCACCACAGCTGGGTTTGGGGTCCCTGTTCTCAGTGGCTGTAGGTTCACAGAGTAGAGCTGAGCGTGTTTTCTGTCCCCTTCAGCTTGAGGACTCTGGAATTGCTGCGTCTGTGAAGCGGTTTCTAAGGGAACTCTAAAAGGTGATGCCAAGTACCTGTGCTAGGTTTGGAATGGGCAGCTGTGCTTATGCTTCAAATCCCTGCTTCTGTTTGAAGATGCATGGTTGGGGGAAGACTACTGCTGTCTTCCTACACCTAGGAGATCATGGAATTACCAAACAAAATCAGGGCTGAATTTCCTAGTCCTTTTGTTTATTTATGTTGGTCTGTCTGTTTTACCAGACAGCAGGGAGGGTGATTGCACAGTGTTAGTTGGCACTACCCAAGCAGGTCTCTGCTGGCACCTGCCCGTGACCTGCACAGAAGGGGCTGACTCTGATCACGGTGGGGTTTCCTAATGCTCTTCTGTCAGCCCCTTATTTGTAGGGAGGACAGTGTTCTGTGGCCCGAGGGAGCTGTGTACAGAAAATGAGGGAGAGCTTCCAGCCTGAGACCCTGTTAGTGAACCACGCAGGGGTTTCTGCCTCTGCTGGGACCCTGCCAGGCAGTGTAGATGTCCCTGTCGCTACGCGTCCAGTGGGGGCTGTGCCAGCCATGAAGGCAGAAGCAGGCAGGGGTTTGAGCTGCTCTGTCCCGCAGCTCCCAGGCAAGGGGGCACGCAGCACCTCTGTGGCACTGAGCCCTGCTCTGCGGGCCAGAAGCACCCTGTGGTTCAGAGTGTCCATTGGCTCGTAAACCGCAACCATGAGTAGTACATAATATTTGACAATATGAGGGGGGAGCTGAGGAGGGAAGGCAACATAAATCTGTTCCAAATAAACCGGGAAATGGTGAAGCCTTAAAATAAAATCTGTAGGTCATACATTATGAGTTAAAGGGCACAGCTTTCACTAGAATTAAGAAGAAGACATGTTCTGTTCTGTTTGAAACGAATCTTCTCTGCCAGCCTCTAGTCAAGGGTGAGAAGGCTTTTGGAAGATGCTCCTGTGATACTTCTTTTTTCCCTTTCTACCTGAGGTAGAGTCACTTCCACTCTGAATCTGCCCACAGGCTTTTCAGTTAGTGAGTGTATCTGACGTGTGGTCAGAGAGGGCTGTGAATTTCTGTGCTGGCAACTTTGGCTACCTTGTCTTCCCTAAGAAAACTGGAGGAGGAGGGATTTCCAATGAAAGCAAAGCCTTCCCTATAAAAAGCTGGGTTTTGTGCACAACGTGATGCTCGCAGAGGACAGAGCTGAAATCAGGATGTTGGAAGATGCAGCGAAGGTGCTAATTAACGAGAAGGTCGGGAACACTGTCATTAACGGAACAGCAAATACTGCACGCCAGCATAGTGGAGAGCAGCTTCTGCCTTCAGGTAATGGGATGTGACAGGGTGCCTGCCTTCACAATACCTACGCATGAAATGCATTAAGAAGTAGCTTCCAAGCCAACATAAAGGGATTTGAGTTCTCACCGTACATGCCATTTCAGTGGAACGCGTGCAGTTAACATTCATACCTTTCATATTACTGTTTTTTAGCAAAAATAGGTACATGTGTATCAGCAAGCTGCTCCCTGGGCCTGCTGGCCACAGTTTGTTCCCTGTACAGAACTCTTTCCCCTGAATGCTGCCTGAGAGGGTTTTTCCTTCCAGGAGGAGTGGTTCCAGACATGGCAGGGACAGAGCTGACCCTTAAATGAGCCATTACTGTTACGGTTCCCCTTTGTCTCTATGGTCTGTGCCCCCAGCCTCTGTACTTGAGGACTCTGGGGGAGGATTGGGAAAAGAAGGAATGGTTTAGTCTGCCAGACCCCTAATCTGGTGACCCATCCACGAGGCAGACCTGGAGCGTATCCTTCAGCCCTGAGAACTGCCAGCTATCCCAGCGCTGTCCGTGTCAGGCTGGAATGGATAGTAACAAACGTGCTGGAAGTAATCTAAGTGAGATTTTAAGGCACACACATCCTAGATGGGCAAACTGAAGCAGGCAGAAGATAAAAGACTAATTTTCAGATTGTTCAGGATTTATCACTCAGATCAATGCACTGTGAGCCGCAGGGTTTCACCGACTGGAAAACCAGTTGTGTGTGATGTAGCCAGCACTGCTCTGTGGTGCAAGGAAAAGATGCACACTGGGTCAGGCATTCCTCTGAATGAATTCAGGACTTCCCGGGCAGCGATACCCGTTCCACCGTTAGGATCAGCTTTTAGAAGAAGAACATTTTTGTTCTTCTGACATATGTGAACATAACAAAAGCGAGTACTTACTTAAACAGAAGCAGTGTTTACCAAACACTAGCCTCCTCAGTCCATTCTTGGCCTTCACAATTAAAAGATGCTTTTTCTATGTAACTAGTTACAGCATTGCCATGATCCACCAGCTCGGTGAGTTAACACTACACTCGTGTCCCTGTACTCAATTAAACAATCAATACAACCCATTTGGAATCAGATGTATCGTGCCTTGTAAATCACTGGATCATAAACCTTAATACCAGCATGGAGTCGGTATGAAACTGAACTATGTTAGTGGTTTAGGACTAGAGTAATTAAAAAATGAGTTTCGCAGGCATTCTCTGATCTTCCTGTGAGCATGGGAGTTGTCCCCACACACCAGATCCTGCAGAAAAGCCAACCCTTGGCTCTGGAAGGTGCACCACAGGTACTGCAGGGGAAGAACATGGCAGGTATTTAGCAAAACAAAGGAGAAAGAGGAAAGAGGTGTATGGCGGGGGGTTTTCCCCAAAAAGCAATCCTTCTGCTCAGCTGTTGGTGTTGGCTGGAGAGGTATGAAAAGCACTTCAGTGTGCGCGTGTGAGCAAACGTGTGCCGCCGTCCAGCGATCCGTAACGCCAGGCTCTGGCAGAGGCAGTGGGGTTTCAAAAGCACACGGGCTCCTCCGGAGCCGAGCCTCCTTCCTGCAGGGCCAGAGCTGGCCTTCCCTCTTCACAGCCTCGCACAGGAACGCACCGCGGAGCTCCTGCCTGCTTCAGAGAGGACCTCAGGTTTTAGGCAATGTCCTGCTTTCTGAACCTCTCTGGAGCCAGTAACTCCCAGTACAGAGCTTACTGGGGATAATGAACTCCCAGTTGTGGTCCTGACCTGCACACTCGTGCAGTTGTGACAAGGTAAAGGCTCTTGACCGGGATAAAACCCCCAGGGAATCCAACTAGGTGAGAGATGCCAGCACTGGCAGCACATTCCTCGCAGTCCTGACACAAGAGCTGAAGAGTGGTGGCTGTTTCCTTATGGGAGAAATCCCACCACTCCCAGTCCTTCCCCTCGGCAGAGCCTGGCACTACAGAGCGGAGCAGGACGGCAGCCTCTGCTGGCACACCCGTGTCGGGCTCAGGAGCCAACCGACCTGTCTTGCCACCTTCAGAAAGGGCCATCAGTGCCCTGCCCTCGCTGTAGCCAGCAGCAGTAGTATTGCTGGAGCTGGCGTCACCTTGCTCCCATCTCCTGGGCATTAAAATTCTACAGCCACACGCGTCTTTACTGGCTCCCCCGCTCGGGATGTATTTCACTGCTATAACCGTTAGACTGTTGCGCTCACCCCGTAAATATCTGCTGACAAGCTGGAGCATACAGCTGAAGTTAAGTTTATGTATTTTTTGCAAAGATAGACGATTGATAGGTTTACTTTGGAGAGGGGTTGCTAACCCACCCGTGTCCTGTGCAGCTCTAAGTGGCATTTAGAGACGTAAGCTGGCATCTCTCTCCCACTTGCTCTTTGTCCCTGACGATGGGGTAATTCCTCATCCCAGGGACCTGAGAAGCTCAGAACATTATAAGAATTTGTAAGTAGCTTTACACTTCTGCTGACAGAAACCTGTTCCCTCCCATCACCAAGCTCGCCGTGCTCAGACCTCATCTCTGCTGCTGTGCGTTGCTACCAGTATGTCCATTTCATACAAAGCAAAACCGCTTTAAGTTGTCAGACTTTCCAGTCCTCGTGTGTCACGTTATTGCCGACAGACCACAGGTTCCAGTGGCCACCCGCTCACAGCTGCCGTCCTAACACGGTGCCATCAGGAAGCCACACAAGCTGCCAGTGCAGAAGCCCCCGTAAGTATCCCATAACCAGACCACAGTGGTAGATACTTAGCACCTGGGAAGAGACGACGTGCAGTGCAGTGCACTGCTAGAAGTGTGATCTTGAACTGGCATTACTGCTCCAGAGCCCATCGCTGCTGATGCAGACATGGGGATCGTTTCTGGGGCCGCCCAAAGAGGCACCGAACTGGTGGCTGAACTGTCACTGACAGAGATGAGGTAAGCTCCAGCACTTCTGGCCAGGAACTTGAGATAAGTGGAAAGGCTGTAACTTGTTTATTATCTTCTGGTTTATGTAATGTAGGCTCCTTAGCATGTGTACACGAACCTCTTGATCTTTCTAAGCAATCTCATGGTCCTGTAGGTCAGCTTTCACAAGTCATATAATCTAAACTTCAACGACAGTAGCTTCACAATGAAAACTGGCATCCCTGCCTCAGAAGAGACTGCTCTGAGGAGAACGTGCCAGTGCGATTACAGGTACCTCAGCAGCTGAGTCTGACTTCACAACCACCTTTCATCCCTCAGTCCTGCTTTACTTGTAGGCAAGTAAAAGCAAATAGGGAGTAAAGTGCAGAAGAGGACAACAGGACTAATTTATCTTTAAAGATACTGCCTGTCTTTCTGCACCGAGAGAATACTGTGCTTCCCAGTACCGGAGAGCAAAACCAGACTGCCAGGACAGGTTCAAGGCAGATACTTGAAAAAAGCTGTCTAAATATACAAAATGGGTCACGGGGGCCAAGAGTCTGTCAGTGCTGTGTCAGAACAGTATTTCTTGCAGGAAAATACACAGCTCAGTTGTAGCCATCTGCCTCAAACGTTACCTCATAACTAGTATGCAGTTACGTATTCATTTGTGGAGAGAAACCCTGTGGATGCCTTAAACCTGTTTACAGGTTGCATCTGATGTCATCGCGATTCAGCAGTTGACTGTTGAACAAAGTTTTGCTCAGTTCTGATCTGATGATTTTCCCAAGAGCCTGCAGTTGAGGTGTGTGTTCTGGTGAATCTCGTGTCGGCGCGGTTTGCTGAACGCTTGGAGCAAACACTCACTGGTGCGGAGCAAGCGCACGTGTATGAAGGTTTGCTGCTGGCATCAGGCAGGGCTTGGTATCCGCCTCATACACACTTTGCTTAGATGTGAACAAAAATACTTGGTGTGCTGCAGTGAGGAGTCGAGGGGTATTATCTGTAGTATTTTTAGTACACTGGCGGCTTTGAAAAATGCTATTAAGAACAGCTTTTCACCCCACTAATAGCGCTTATTTTGTAACTGGACATATGGACATTTCGGCACAGTTGCTACAGCGAACCAAATCTTCAAAGTACGTGTTTACCGGTGGTGTAACCTTGTGAAGCCCGGGGCTGGAGGGATTTTGTAGCTCAATATGCTCTGTGGCACTGAAAGGGGTGCTTCTGCCAAGACTCCTGTGCTTGAGAGCAGAGATGCAGGGCCAGACTTCCAGCACTGTTTCTCCACCTTTGGTGTTCCAAGTAACTTCCACAGAGCCATCTGAAAAGCTCCATCCCCACTGAACTCTGCTCCTTGAGTCAGAAACAAAGAGCACAGGCAGCGTACAGCTCCATGCCTCCATCTGCACAGACCTGTGGTCTCTGGGGCTGCTCGGGAGTAGGGGGACCATCCGCGTGAGCGAGTGCAAGAGCTACAGTTGTCCTTACCATCTGTACTCCGCTCGTGTCTGAGTGCCTGTCACCCCGTCATTTGTGTACCAGGGAGGCAGCTCCTGCCCCGACCGGTTCTCAGGGAAGGACAAGGAGGTGCATAGATGGCCACCTCGAGGTGTGCAGATACGCAGGCAGACAGGGAAGGGAGAGGAAGAAAGGGCTCAACGAGCCCTAGTGTTTGCCATCCTGCCTAGACAGGTTTTGATAATGAGGAGGAGAGGAATTTATCTTCCTTTGCCAAGTTTTCTGTGACTGGTTTATTCAGCAGTTCTCCAAATAACTACTGCCTTGAAAAAGAGTGGTTGTGACAAGCTGCCTCTCCTGTGAGTTGGCCTTCCAGGTCTGGGAGAAGAGAGTGCGGCGAGCTGCTGAGCTGGTTGTGTGGGCCTTAGGGGAGAATAAAACTGTATGCATTTGTAGCATCTGCTTCAAAAGGAGGTTGTGGCAAATATTTTATTCAGCAGAGCTGGAGGTCTCCTGTCTCTAGAGGGCAGGAGTTTGTTGTTTTCCTCATACAAGGCAAGCATTGCTTATGCAAAAGGAAGGGATGTGGAAATGGCCTGGAGAGTCCCTGTTGTTCTGCTATGGATTCTGTGGAGTGAGGGCCCCAGTGCGCTCTCCGTCTGACCCCTTGGCAGCAAGCCTCCCTCACTTGCGGCGCTTCTGCCTCCATGGCAATGCACCATGGCCTGGCAAGGTTTGACCCTTCTTTCCTGAAGGACACGTTCTTGTTTTCCCATTGCGAGCGCCTGCCAATGGAGGGCTCTTCTCCTTCAGATCTAATTACAGCTTGGAAGGCAGATCAAGCTTGTTCTCACTGCCAGGGGGAAAGTGATCTCTGTCCTGGCGGCAGTCCCAGCACACACCTAGGCCAGTGCTGCGCTCGCTCACGTGGGTGCGGTAACCGGGACACTGCTGTCCCACCATCCCGGAGCCATACGCTGACCTCTCACTGGCAGAGCTCCCTCTCCTGCGGTGAGAACGCAGAGGGGTGGGATTGCAACACTCAGTTCCAGGGGAAGCTTTGAGAGCTCTTCCTCAATTTCTGTGGCCCATGCGCATGGCTGTGGCGGGGCAGGGCTGCTGGAGAGCAGGAGAGAGGTTTTCTCTAAGAAGTGTCTTGGCTTTTTGGACTCTTCTAAAAGTTTCTGGGATGAATCGTTGTCAGGAATAAGTATTACTGGGGACTGGGGATACCACTTTATCTTGCAGGAGGACTCCAGCCAAACCAACAGCAGGCCTGACCTTTAGTGCCCAACAGTTCCTTGTGGTACCTTCCTAAATGAGTCCCCTGCCTCTTGTTAGGAAGAAAGAGAATGTGCTGCCAAATGCACCACATTTCAGGCCTTGTAAAATCAGAAGCAGAGCCCAATTTTCAGCCCACTACAACTAACAAACATCCAGACCTGGCACTTTGGGGCCTTTTTCATTGAAAAAGGCAAAGGATATCAGAAATGTGCAGTTGCTGGAGATGGCATCTCTAAAGCTGAAGTCAAACATCTTCATCATTCGTTATTCCTCCCCCTGTGCCACTGCTCAGGGTGAGAAAAACGAGGTTTATCTTTCTCCAGAATCGGAGGTAACAACAGATAAACCGTGTCAGAAGAACCATTCAATCCAGACTCCTTTTCCCCTCCATCATGACCTCACCCTGGGAAAGTCCCCTTCAAGCCTCTCCCGAAATCTTCCTTTAGGAATGCTTTGCAGTCTCTCTTTCCTCATCAGCTTCTCCAACCCAGGCTTTTTTTCTTTTTTCTGAAGAGATGTTGCCATCTTCAGATGGCTCATATACGTGAAAAACGGACGCTCTACACAGAAAGCCCGTAAGCCACCCAGGGGTCCTGGTCTCAGCCCATTACAGAGCAGTAGGATGGCATTTATACCCCAGCAAAAAACCCCAGCAAAAAACCTGGCCGTTTGATTTTACAGTGTCTGACTGGCATACGGTAACTGTAAAGAGGGAAGTCACCCTGGTTATACAGCACTTAAGATGCTATGTAAATCATTTTTTAAGGAATTACCACACCATTATTATGAGGAAAAAAATCCACTTAAGTTCTGTGGGAAATCGTGTATCTATCTGAAGCTGTACATAGGGTTGAAGTGGATTCTCGTGGCAGGACGGCGGCACAGCGGTGAGTGCTTGGACAGAGATGGCTCTGTAGAGGAGCAGGACAGACCCCAGCAGGAGCCTCGCTCTGCCACGCGAGCACAGCACACACGCTGCAGTAGCAGCCCTCTAGATGCCACTGTGATCCAGCTGTCACTTCACCAGCCGAGCCTGTGCAGCGGCATCTTATGGCTGGGTCCTTCACGGCGCTAGTGACACTGCCCACTGGGCCCAGTGGAGAGCGCAGATGCCAGGCCGCTCCCCCAGCCCTCAGCCCATGTCAGCTTCCCCTGGCACAACAAGCACATGTCAACGAGTCAGCTCTCCTTCCTGCAGACAACACCCCGCAGCACATCATTAAGGTTTTGGTTTAATTCAAATGGATTAGTAATTATAAACTTCACAGATATTGGGACATACCTCCTCCCCAAAAAAAGCCCTGTCTGTTCAGAGCAGTGCTGGAAGTGGCGGGTCCAGAACCTTCTACCTTGGACCAAGGCCTAAATCCTTCCTGGAAGCCAAACCCTTTCGCACTATCATAATTTAAACTATCGCAGAATATTCTTTCTCCTCTGGCCTGCTTCTGGATTATGAGAGAGGAGAATCTGTGAAGCTGTCTGATTTATGTTCATACACATCTCTGTCCGTCTGCCTTGCTCTCAGTTTGCAAAGACGTCTATTAATTGTATGTCAGGCGTATTTCAAACGGTGCTAATTTATTGCTATTGTTGCTGGCACCACTGCTGGCTGTAGCTCCAGCTATTGACCCACGATCCGCTGTGCTCAGCTTGCGGTGACTAGTCCGTTAGGGTGACAGGTGCTGATTCCTGATGCTTCTGATCTCATGTCCTGCTGCGAATCAGGAACAGCTCCTTTAAAGTGAGCAGCTTGGAAATAAGATCAGAAGCCAGTCCTCAGATTGTGTTATGACAGTGTGGTGTCTATCACAGGCTCCTTTTCTGGACTACCAGGCAGTTGGCCCATCACAAGTGGTGCTGGCAGCCTCTAGGATGTGTGCGCTGCAAAGATGCTGCTTGAGCCCTGCAGCAGCTGCAGTCTCCCTTCCTTGTGGACTGGGCTACGTAGGGCCAAGGCTATTCCCTGAAACATTTTTTCTCATTGGAAATCACTGCTGTAGATGTTCTCCAGAAGCTAGAAGTGTCCCGTGCGGTCACAGACTACATTTATTCTCTTCCCTCTACATTTTCCCTAAGAGTACACTGCCAGCTACTACTGGGAGTAGCATTTGGTATGGGTCTTGATATGCTCGGAATCCTGAGGAAGGATGGGGTGTTCACGGCCTACAGAGCTACTCATGGGATTTGCTTCTGCCACTGCCCAGAGGCTGTGGCGGTCACCTGACGTGTAGGCACCACGGCGCTGCCGGTCTCTCCTCTTAGGAGCTCTCCCGAGAAACACAGGGATGGGTGAGCAGTGCTGGGTTCGTTCTCTTTTCCGGTTTCCACCTTTCCCTTTCTCCGTTCTTTCACTCGGATCAGTGTAATTTGTGTAATGAGTGTGGGCTTGGTGAGGTTTTACTATACAGATGCCCAGAGATCTTGGTATTAAGTGCATTTTATAAATTAATAAATGAATATGCTCATTTGTTGCCGAGTTTCTATTGTTGACTTGGGAACAGTCAGCTCTTGTGGATCTCAGCTTTCACCTTGCCAATCACTGTATTCCTGTAAGTGCGCTGCAGTTACTTGGAACCTTTTCTGGGTTGGTGTTGGCATCCTTTTGCTAGATTACATTTATGCATTAGTACCATCTGTGCCTGCTGTACCTTCTGTGAGTTAGCCCTGGCCAAATGACTGGCATTTATCTGGAAGTGCACTAAAAAAAAAAAAAAAGAAAAAGCGAGGGGAGGGAGGAGGAAGAGAGACAGTAAGGATGGTACCCAGAGCTCCCTGCTCGCTGCTGGCGCTAGTGGGTCTCGGGGAGGAAGGCACACTGGTGAGCACCAGCACCTGCACTGACACCCCTCATGTCAACCACTGATGAAATCAGCCATGCACTGTTGGAATCTCTCTCTGTAAATAAGAGCTGCTTCACCCTGTCGTGGTAGTCAAAGGAATTCTCCTTGCCCTTGTGTTCTGAAGGAGAGACAAACTGTCAAGCCTTAGGAGAAAAAGCTCCTGCAGCCCGAGGGACGGTTCGGGATTGGTGATGGTCTGTTTCCATTCATCGTGTTTGTTTGGTCAGAGAGTCTGGGCCGAGTGATGCCTGCAGTCTGTCAGCGAGTATTGAGTGATTTCCAGTATTGATTGCACCTAGGAATGCAGATGTCACCGTGCTGGGTTTACTGGTTTGCTTTTTACTCAGAGTCATCTGCTGGTCAGAAAAACTTAGGTGTGAGAGAGCCTCTCGGGGTTTCTTTCCACAGATAAAGGGGGAGGTGAGCACTCTGGCTGGTACTGGTTTTTAAATGTCTGCCATCTTGTTCATCATCATAATCATAAAGGGTTTGCTGTTGGAAGTCAGTGACCAGCAGCACAGTAACTGCTGGGGGATTCCTGAGAAATGGGAGCATTTTGCCCAGGCCGAAGCTTTACCAGGACCCGCCGTGCAGCAGCGGGCGATGCACCGCTGCTGAGCTTTCGCAGCAGCCGTGGAGCTGAGCCCACTGCCACCTCGGCTGCCCAGCTAGGCTGAGGCAGCCTCCGGAGAAGGCCTCTGACCCCCACCTCTCCATCTCTGTCAGACAAGGGAAACTCCTGACAAAGCCAGAGAAGGCGATGTGGTCCAGTTCTTCCCATGCCTGTCTGTGGACACAGACTGACAGCAGCATCCTGAGCACCTCTCTGATATTTACAGCCTCTTTTTTCCCCAGTACTGCTGCCTCTGCATT
Source organism: Chloroceryle aenea (assembly GCA_013399075.1). Lineage (NCBI taxonomy): Eukaryota > Metazoa > Chordata > Aves > Coraciiformes > Cerylidae > Chloroceryle > Chloroceryle aenea. The sequence continues at coordinate 112,652 of VWZY01005994.1, read as the reverse complement.
GTAAGGTAAACTGCTCTGCAGCTCCCTTGTCCAGATGAAGAGAGTCTGGTCGTTTAAGAGACTGAACAAACAGTAAAGATTTCCTCATTCTACTACATTTTTTTAAGACCAGTTTTGTTGAACCCAAGAAAAAGAACTTTAGTGCACACTCTTAGCTGGGAGTAGTCTGGATCAGTTTGCCCTAAGCAGGTAGATACAGAATATAAAGAGCAGAAACACAAATGAAAGAGCTGTTAAACTGAACATAACTGTTTGCTAGGAATTTAAAAGATCATTATCTGGCTTAAAAATCAGTTTAATTAAATCAGTGCCATGTCAGTCTGTCAAGAAAACTAATGTGCCTTACCCAGCCTAACCTGCGTTAGGATAAGAGCGCACCAGCCCCGGCAGAGGGGCTCAGCAGCCACCTCTGAGCTGCGCACAGCTCCTGCCGAGGCTCCGAAGGAGGACTAATCTTTGTGTGCCTGCACAGTGCCAGAACTGACGGCAGTCGCTCTTACTTGTAAGCAGTCCCTGGAATTCAGATGACCTTGCAGTAGACCATCTCGGAGAAAGCAGATGCTGGAGCATCAGCAGTGCTACTTGTGCCTTGTTCGCTGCGCGGTGTGTTCATCGTGTCTTTTTACTGAGATCCGATGTTGCAGGGTAGAGCTTGTGATTCCGGGGCAGTGGGGCATGCGGGAGGCACAGGGCTGGCCTCGGGTCTCTCATCCACCCTGGCAGACTGGCCCCTGCCCACCTGGGCCAGCTTGAAACCAGGGAGCAAGGTCTGCCCTGCACTTGTGGAGCCCTTCCCTGGAGGGAGCGGCTTGGGGAGCGCAGCCCGCTGGTGATGCCGCTGGTGTAGAGGCAGCAGCAGCTGCTCTTGCTCTGTTGCGTGACGGTCAGTTTGTCAGACATGCTCTTAGTGGTGAACTGAACTGGTCCATTCCCCCGTAGCACTTGTTGGCATCTCTTCGTGCTGTCTCAAACACTCACTAGAGCTAGTTTGAGATGTATTTATAGATAATAGGTACATTTCTGGGGGGTTGTTCTGAATGACCACTTTCACACTGTGGAATCTTTTCTACTAAGAATACGATACTTGAATTCAAGAATTGCTTTTTCTTTCTTTCCATATGTTCTTTGTTAATCATATGCTATACTTGGTATTTAAAAACTAGTAGCAGACTGAAAAAAAAAATAGTCCACAACACAAAAATATGTTTGCTGCTTTATCAGAAACTTCTGGGGTTTTTTTTAAGCCTGTTTTTTTGGCTTTGTTTTTCTTTTTTAACACATGGTGGGGGAAACACACTTGAGGACCATTTCAGAATGCAAAACTAACTTTAAAGAGCTGTGGAGAGAGTGAACATCTGGTTCTTCATTTACAGCCTAGCGCTGTACGTTGCCACGTGGAGGTGGTGATCGAGCTGTTAGCTTTGTCATTAAGGAAGGAAGCCCCTCTGCTTAATGGAGGAATTGGTCTTTGAATATTTGGCTAATAAACTGGGCTGCCGGTGACACATCTCAGGGTGCTGCCTGCTCTGAGCTTGCTCCTTTCTCCCTGCGTGAAGCGACACTTAGAAATGTCAGTGAGGGAAAGAGAAAAGAGTTCTAAGGGACTTGAAAGAAATTATGATCATCCTCATAGTCTATTTCAAGATTGCTGCCTAAGGTATTGAACCTTTTTAAACAGTAAAAACAAAATTGACAATCGCCTCGGAAAGATCCTTGTTTAAAGAGTAGGGAAATGGTACAGTGTGTTTAAATTTAGGCAAGATGCAAAAATCCTGTGATAAATCCAACTGGTGAATTTCGGAAAGGAAATGGGGTTTGTCATTTGTTATATAAAAATGAAGTGATGTGGCTGTTGCTATGGTGACACCTTGTTTATTATACAGCAGAGTAAACTGATAATTTGCTGCCTGAGAGCGCTTCAAAGTACGCACTTTTTTCCCCCCATTGTTTTAGGTCTTTTTCATGAATGTTTAATTTGCTGTTTGGGAGGGGAGGAGGAAATGCTCAGTCATTGATAGCTAGGTATGAATATTTTAAACACTATGAAATCACTGGTAATTTAGAACTCGTCTCTGAAATTACCTGGTAAATGACCACAGCAACATTTAGAAGTAAAAAGCAATGAGGTGTGCACAATTACCTTCTAAAGCTGGAGACACACACATACTTAAGCATGAATTTAATTATAATACAGGTAGATTGGTGCCTTCTTTCAGTCCTATCGCTGATGAGGATGACAGCTATTTCCAGTTGAAACCATAATAAAGCAAAAGCCTATGCTGTTAAACTAGAAACTTACAAATGAAAATTCTCTTGCAAAACTAAAGCACAGGTTTAATTCTTGTAATTGGTTGAGTATCTCAAATTCTGTTTTCAAACAAGCGTACTTAAATTAGCAACAACCATCTTAACGTGGCTTACGTGTATTTAACTGCAGTTGGTGGAAGGCTGGTGGAAGCTGAATGGTTTTTGTAATTGTACAAAGACCCAGGCGCGTTGATAAGGGATCTTGTTCCAGTCGTAATAGGATTAATCGAGCCGGTCTATCATTTGTGGCTGGAAGGGTCTTACTGAAATAAACAGCCCTATTAAGCCCCACTTTGCTTGTCTAAAAACCATTGCTTCTAATTACACCTCTGCAAACCATGGGAGGTTTTAAAGGTGTAAACTCCAAGAATGCTAAGAACAAAGCCCTTCAGCGAAACAGAACAGAAGCTGCCATCAGTGAGGTGGGGTTTTCCCTGAACTGATCCCATTAATATCAACGGGATGGCATCAAGGCACCATTAATGTAGGAAGGTGTACAAAATATTGTCAGTGTCCTATAAATCTGCATTAAAACTTGAGAAATCACAGGAAAATTTTGTTAGGAAATGCATCTGTAAAATCTATCCAAACACTACAAGAACAAACAAACAAACTAATAAATAATTTTTAAAAAGCAGCCCAAAACCCACCATGAGACATGGCAGTGTGGTCCATCTCTGCTTTGAATCAGATCTGATTTCAAAGCAAGATCTCTCCAATATAAACACACCTTCCTGCAGCGCATGCAACCCAACTATCACAGCATTATAAATTAATGCAAAAGATGCCAAAAGGCCCCTTAAGTCGATACTCCTTCAGAGGAATTAACGTGGTGTTAAAAAGGAGAAGTGACTGCTTTATTTTTAGGGCTACTTCCTTCTTACTCAGGATGTGTAATAAATCACACTTTGCACGAATAGCTACTCCTATTTGCAATCACTTAAAAAATGATGTATCACCTGAACATTTACAAAAAATGCAGTAGGAAAAAAGAGGTCTGAATTTTACTGCTTCATTGCAAGGATGAGAAAGGGGCGGGAATGTCTGTGTCTGTCTCTGCCTAAACACGGGCAGGACCATGCTCACAGGCACTCACCTCCCTCACCAGTTGGTCCCGGGGTGACGGCAAGGTTGCAATAGTTTGGTGAGGGAAATACTGGGCAGGCCTGTGCTCTGGTGGGTACCAGGGACGGCAGGCAAACCGGCAGCTTGGAAGGCAGCTGACAGGGCTGCTGGCAGACGCAGACTTTGGCACAAGACATTTTCAGTTTAATTTCAATAGGCCGTTAAGCTCTTCAACACGTTAAGCATATCTAGTACTGCTGGCAAAATCTCTCATCTCTTTGACTCTGCCACTTGAGCGTGCCCTGGCCGGGCTCGGGGCTCTGCCCGCTGACCCTCTGCGCCTGCAGTCCTCCTTTGCCTTTCGCTAGCAGCCGGCGTGGGTTTGTGTGTGCACGTGGACGTGTATGTAAACAGCCAGCCCTGTAAATAACCCACTTCTGCCTTGCTGAAGTTTAAGATCATTCAGTAAATGCGTAACTTCACAATTCCATTAACCTGCTGCCCTTTTAGCAGGCAGAACTAGCTGCTGTCGCTTCTCTCGGGCTTCTTGGGTTACTGGCTCAAAGGCGGTGGTAAAGCCCCTGCTTTTGAATGGGGATCCGTCTCTGGCAGGCTGTAAACCAGTGTTGGGCTGGTACTGCTCTCAGCTGGGGCTGTTTGGTCTGGAAAAGGGAAGACTCGGAGGTGATCTTGTGTCAAACAGAAGGGACCAGTCTCTTTTCAGTGGTGCCCTGTGATAGGATGAGGGGGAACGGTCACAAACTGGAACACAGCAAGTTCCACCTCAACATGAGGAGAAACTTCTTCACTGTGGGGGTGACAGAGCCTGGAACAGACTTCCCAGGGAGGTTGTGGAGTCTCCTGCTCTGGAGACTTGCAAGACTGATCTGGATACATTCCTATGTGGCCTGCTCTGGGTGACCCTGCTCTGGCAGAGGAGTTGGACTTGATGATCTCCAGAGGTCCCTTCCAACCCCCACCACTCTATGATTCTGTGACTCCTAAAGCGCTTCCTCTGAAGCCGTGATGTTTTATTAAGCTGTGAAAAGGGTAAGAATAAAGAAAATGGGCATGCTGAACGGCCGCATGAGAAATGCGATTTAATTTTCCTGACGTGGGAAGCAGGAACTACACTCGGTTGCCCTCAGCTCAGGTTTTAAAATCCAGGTTGAAAACTTTTAGCAGAAGTAAACAGAAGTGAAAGCAAACCACCACGTGCCACCTATGCAGGCTTATCAGAAAAGGCTAAAGCTGCTCCCCCTGCTTCTCAGCCTCACCTTCCAGTTCACACGTCCTTACTCGGAAAATGCTGACTCTCACACGTGATCCTCGCCAGAGAGAAGTCATTTCACACAAAGTGGTGGCAGAACAATTAGGCCCCAAGTGGATGGCAACATTGACAACATTCTCAGATAAGACATTTCCATAAAGAAAATGCTGTCCCTGAATAGTGACAGTGTTATTTTAAACTGCCTTTTTTTTTTCTTTGGAATCAACCTAGCTGCAGTTTCAATCACACACTGTCTGTCAGCTGAATCACAAGTCACAGTTGGCTGTTTTTTCCCCCTCTTTTCCATGTTGAAAGAAAGAAAAAGAAGCTGCAGCAGAAAGAGGAAAAAAATAGCTAAATAAAAGCCAAGGATGGCCCGATGCCAGAGATGCTGGGAACTACCAGTTCCTCCTCTCTTACTGTACACTCTGATGACTCCACATTCATTCCCTCAAAAAAAAGGCAGTTTCATAAGAAATTAAATCGGCACAGCCTGGTTCCCCACGGACTGATACCTTGAGAGCCTATCAGCATGGATACCAAGCGTGTCCTCGGGGAGCCGCCTGTGCTACAGCTTGTCCTTCCAAGGACACGCCCCAGCATCCTCTTTTTCCACCTGGCCCCTTCTTCCAGGATGCTTCCAGACTGTGTGATGTGCGGAGCCTTTGCTTCGCTGTGGAACGTGCTGGGCTGTTCCCAGCGCCGGTGCTGCATCCTGTGCCTGCCATCCCTGCACCGGCAAAGCCACCTGGGGAGGCCCACCCAGCAGCCACGCTTCTTAGAAGGGCTGGCCTTGGACAGAGGGCAGGACATGGAGCTCAGCCTCCACGACACTGGCAGGGTCTTCAACAGGTGGCAGCCCCGAGCCTCGCTGGACGATGGGCCGGGAACCACCGATGGCTCCAGAGGAATCGTGGCCGTTTTAGCTAAGTGTGCAATTGCATTTTCAACATAATTAGGTGCCTAATTGTGCGCCTAGGCCTAGCTGATGTATTTGCACGTGTATCTAATTATGATTTATCTAAAAGCTCTCTGGCCATAATGCCTTGCTGTCCGATCTAACAGAGGCATTCATAAAAGTGAGAGATGGGTTTGAGTGGTTGCTTTTCCCTAGCTTTTATTTTAAATTGAATTCCTATTTTTATTGGATTATTTTTAAACAATTCAAGCTGAGTGAGCAATGGGGAAACTCCAAACAGCCATATTACTGGAAGACAAGCGTAGTGCTGCACAAAGAGCTGTGGAAAGGAAGGACAAATTCCAGGGGAAAGGCACAGGCAAGGTTAACAAATGAGATTTCCATGAAGGCTTCCAAACTGTGCTGATGTTGGACCTCTCCAGTGGTGAGGAAGTCACACAGTAAGAACTTGCACCAGCCATCGCCAAGCTCAAACGGGATGATCTTTCAATAAACATTAAATGGGAGACATAAAGATAGAATCATAGAAATGTCTTTTTTGGAAGGGACCTCCAGAGGCCATCCAGTCCAACCCCTGCTCAGAGCAGGGACATCCTCAACTCAAACAGGCTGCTCACAAGCCCCATCAGGCCCCACCTTGAATGTCTCCAGGGATGGGGCCTCAACCACCTCCCCGGGCAACCTGTTCCAGTGCTCCACCACTCTCCTGGTGAAGAACTTCTTCCTCACATCTAATCTAAGTCCACTCTTCTGTAATGGCAGCTTTTGTTGCCAGGTGGAGAACATCAGAAGCGCAGCAGACAGAAGTACCTTAGCGATACAGGTCGTGCTACCTCTGTAAGCAGTGCAACACCTAAACTTTCCCAGTGCCCTTCCTAACAGCAGCTGTGAGAGGGTCCAGTGACGGGGCTTGTTCTCTAACTGTACACCTCATTGAGAAAGGCAAACAAAAAAATAAATCATTGCCGATTTGTCCCTTAAATCACATTTCCTTTACTTAAATTCTCAGTATGCCCTTTGAGGATTATTCAGCCGCCTTTTAACACAAGACTGGCTTAACTCAGACACCAGAAATTCTTGGAACCAGCCACGCAGTCAGACCTCTTAATGTAAACAGCGCTGTGAGAATGTCTATAGGTTTCGTCAGCGAAACACTTTTTAACCTACAGTATCCAATCATTCTTTACGGTGCGTGATGTCAAAAGCACTTACTGCACAAGCAGAGATCTGTGTTTCTTTTGGCACAGACAATAAATCTTTAGTGTCTTCTCTTGATACGCATCACTCCACTTGCTCTCAGGAGACACTATACGTCTCTCTTTCCCTCTGCCTCTTCCAACAAGGTCACTTTCCAGTGATGAAACAACTTTTCCAGAAGGTATAGTGTTCAATAATTAATATTGACCGATAATAGCTTCCCAACGCAGTGCTCTAAAACTCTTCGCAAACTTACAGCATGAACAATGCTTAAAATAGATTTGAGTAGCACATCTGAAAATAGCAGCCTCGAGAACTTAAACCGCGTATGACTCCGCTTACCACCGATCGAAACAGATCTGCGTCCAGCCCTGCCACAGCCACAGTCTTGGCAGTCGGCGATACTAAGTCAGCAGCAGGGACAGTAAGCCAGAGGGTTGAGTTTTAACATGGAACCGCCTTACAAATCTGGTGTAACCAACAATTGTTTCATGTAAAGCCCAGTTCGATCTGCTACTCCACAGACAAGCCCTTAAAGGACATTTTGCAGACCCCTCTGAAAACCATGAGATGTCTGTTTCAGGGGCCTGAAGCGGGAGGCCAGTGCTGCAGCTGGGGACGGGCTGTGCAGCCTGATCCCCACCTAGCACCACTCCACACGGGCTTAGGGTGAACAGCCTGGAGGAGCTGAACCGGAGGAACGTGTCAGGAAACGGAGGGCTCTCTTAAGTACTTCTGACCCAGGCCACTCAAACCTTTAAAAATCAAAACATAGAATTTCATTGCCAGTTTGAGCCGTGGCTTTATTATTTACGTAGCACAGTGAAACCAGCTTTCATTCAGCAAAAGTGCTATCCTTGGCAGGAATTTAAAATGTAAAATGCTAGAAAGCACTGTTGAAGCTTGATGGCTTTGTGCTGTTTATTGACTTGGCCCTGACTAGGCACAGTGCTAAGCAGATGCCATTGGCCTTGATACTCCCAGGGGCAGGTGCACAGAGACCAGCCCCAAACTTTCTGGGGAAGGCTGGATACGAAGGCATGCCCTCGATTTGGAGGCAAAAAGGGAGGATAAATTAGCTTTCAGTTTTATAGGTCTGAGAACATTTAAATGCCTTTACACCAAAAAGACAAATGCTAGGAGCGGGACGGGCTTTTGAGGAAGTAACATTTGAGATTGTTGTGCTCTGCTCACTGAGGTTGGAGGCATCCAAAGCCACAACAGGCAGGTAGTAAGGTATTAAGAGCCACCTATATACACAAGTCCTTGATCAGCATTTGTAAGGCTAAACTTACTGAATTTGCTGTTTTCTCTGGTTTTTTTCCCATCTGTTTCTCTTTGGCAGAGGAGGAAGGATGGTAGCTAGCGTTGAAGTATCTGGCATGGCTAATTCATTACAGGGGCAGAGTCAGTAGCAAAAATACCATGAAGGAGCCGATACCGTGCCACTTTCTCTCCAGTTAGTACCCACATCCATGAGCAGTTTCTTCTACTCTGCCGGCTGCAAGACGGTGTAAACTGCTGCACGTGGAAAGGGGTGAGGTTTGAGAAACCCCATCTAGAACTGATAGAATTCACAGCACTGTAGGTCCCATGGAAATTCAGTCCGTTATATTCTCCTGATCTTTTACATGCCTTTCTTTTCTTTCTGGTGTAAATGTTATCAGAGGGGAAATCTTACTTAGTTGCCATCACAATCTTAATAAAATGCCCCATCAAGTTCATTAGCCACCTATGATGTGTGACCATCTGCTTGGGGTGCACCCCTGTCACGTCACCAAAGAGAACGATGGCAGACTGGTTGTCAGGCCTGGCCCTGAATAGCATTATGACAATGGCTGCACAAAAAAAGGTTGTTCCCGTCCGCTGCTGGGGACCCACACTGACTCTTAGTGGGCAGAAGCCTTTGTCTACAGATGTTTTCATTTTATTATTGACATTAATGACCTGCCACTAGTTGTGGTTTGGATGCTCCAGCTCTAAGACAGGCACCAAGAGCTCCCCCGTGGTGAGGGCAAGAGCAGCAGTCCGTGCTAGCCAAGGAACGGGGCACGAGGCAGCCCTGGCCTGAGGACGTTCCCTAACACCTGATCTCTCTCCCTTGGGCAAGTAGCTGTACAAGACAGGATTTCTGTGTGATCCAGGGACACGATACAGTTGGTAATGCTGGGCTGTGCTTGGGTTTGCTGGGAAAAGCTTCCATAGAAATGAGTAACATTCTAAAGCTCTCCTGAAAACTTTCAGCCCTAAATAATTATCTGTCTTCTGGGATCATATTGTGTTTCCTGAAGATACCTGTCCATCATTTTACTACCATTCCAAATTTTAGCAGCTTTTATGTTGTACAGTAATGTAAAATAAAATATCATCCATCTTCTTTGGCACAGAAAGATACAAAATCTGCTACTACCTGCTGTGCACTTCCCACCTGCATTTACCCTCCCCGATCAGACAGTAATATTTTGCACCTAGCAAGGAAATCTGTGTTTCGGACTAGTAAACAATTTCTGTGATCACGAATTCAAAGAAAATCTAATCCTTTTTAATTTAGCCAAACTAATGTAAATTGCAGGGTTGGCTTGGTAGACTTAAGTAATAAAAGACGGAGCAACAAGGTGAGCGAAAACTACAGGTAGAAACGTGTGTCAAAGCTCAAATAATCTTAGTCCCTGAATGAGGAGTCCCAAGCCCTACAGCAGAAGCAATGCGACGGCAGCTGAAGCACCGTCCTCAGGGGGGTATAGGTCAGTGAAGCTGTTACTTATCAACTAGTCAGCTGCCCGCCAGAGCCTGCTGAAGGAGCCTGAGCTGACCCCATTTACACTTCAGCGATGGATTTTCGTTTAGCATTTGTCCACCACAGTTATCAGAAGTTGTGACTGGAAAGGAGCAGAGTCTTAGGCATCCATATATACTTAGTGACACGAAGCAGCATTAATAACTCCGTTATGCATAATTGAATTAACTCTTTTTAAGACTGTGCTTGAATTACGTGAGGGCTATGACAAAAGCCATCAAAAAGCAGCACGTTCAATATTTAAATGTTAAGGCTGAGGGCGTGCCATTATGTCACACTGCTGAGGGACAAAACTCAAATGTATTGAGGCATTCTAATTTATGGATGGAACCTTAAAGTGTAATGGGCTTTGGCAATGTATGGCACAGTCACTTCTTTTAGCAGGTAGCAATTTCCCCTGTAGACAGAGCGTTCAAACAGAGGGAGATGAGAGGCGTACGTTACTCAGAAGCACTTCATAAAGACATTGCATCTGACTTGTTCAGAAAATATCATGGCTTATGAAAACTCAGTCACTTGAAAATGCTAATAGCCCAAGTGTTTAGGGTTGGTTTTCTTAATCCTTTAAGGATCTATAGTTTCTAATGGACCTAGACATGCAGAAATTGATTCCAGAACAAAAGTAATTTTGAATTATGGGACTACAGTAAAGAGATCAGAAGCAATGAATAAAATTTTTAATCATTTCTCTCCCCACTGTCTGCCTCTAACATACAGCTGTCACATTCAGCAGCACGTGTGCTGCAGTGTCCTTCCCAACTTCTTATCTTCTTGTTCACTCCCTGATTCCACAAGAGCTAAGCAATCAGTGTCAAGATAATGGAACACCTCCCTCACCCCGCCTTCTTTTTGATAATCTTGTATTACAGATAATGAGAAAATTTGCATGCATGAAATGTTTAACATGTGCAACTGCTTTTAGGCTTTAGAGACTCTGGGTGGACATATCCGAGCGTACTCTGAACTCAATTAGCTACAATTTAGCACAAGTGTATAATAAACTCATCCTAAGTGAGTCCCCTGGGGTCTGGGCCACCTGCAGGTGACACTAACACCTTTGAGGTGACACAGAAATTCTCTCTCTCTAAAAACAGTCTTTTCGGGATGTTTTCACAAGCTCTTCTTGGTTAGAGAACTGGAGCCCAGTGAAGGCCAAGGAAAAGCAGCCTATTTGTTTTCATCTCATTCTGTCACCAGGTTTCGGTAAAACCCTGCAGCAGCATTTCTGGATTTATCCTGCAGTGGCACGGCTGCAGCTGCAGAGAGCTGCCTCTCTCTGTTCTGCCTGTCCAGCAGGAACGTGTTACAAGAAAAGGGAGCAGCGGAGGCCCAAGCATTAACTCGGGTGACAGACGGGCAAAAGATAAAGATGGTCGTGCTTCTGCTCGCAGCCTGCGTGCAGCTGAACGGCCAGGGGCACACGGAGACGTGTGCTGCACCTCCGTAAAGCATGACTTAAACCTGCCAGTCAAAGATTTCCATTGGACGGATAATCTAGATAAATGGCACATATAATTGAAATGGATTAATATACCTATCAACGTAAATAGAGGTGTATGTGTGGAAATTTAACCTTGGTGCCAAGTGTTGTTTTTATTTTCATCACGTTTTGCCAAGGACTGTGCCATGGCTCTGTGCATGCAAGTGCTTCTGCAGCTATTTGCTTGCATATATACGTATAAGAATTTCTGGATGCAGAAATGTATGTATCTGTAAACTGTGTGAATGTAAATATAAGATTGGCCATATGTCCCAAAAGTCCCAAAAGAGCATCTGATGTTGATATGTAGACAGTGTGTTAAGGACCTTCCTAATTAATAACCCAGATTAAAACCTCTTGGCAATCAATTAAGATTAATGACAGAAGTCATTCTCTATCCCCCTACGCCCGCGTCTCAGGCTGTGAAAACCCTGGGTCCTGAAACTTTAATCCTGTTATCTGCTGCCTCCTTCATCTGAAAAGCCTACAGATTAACACAGCAGACATTATCGAATTTACAACCAGCCGCTCGGACAGCTGCCCTACTTTCAGCAGTTAATGGAAAGGGAACTAATCTGGTTAGGAGCACAGGACTAGTTGATAAATCTGGCCGCCCAGGACAGTGGAGGCTGGCACGTCTCTTCTGGAGAGTAGCAACCAAACGAGCGTGTCCGCTTTCCTTGGGGCGGCTTCATGAAGGTGGCTGGTCTCTGTGTAAACCGGGCTAGGGAGGTGCTCGCCGTTCCCATGAGCTGCTGGGCCAGGCTCGGGGCTGTGTTTTGTGACTGGGTTTGGTTCCGTGCATTCTGCCCTCTCTGCAGCAGCAGACAGGTCGCGATTACATTAATGGGTTCTCCATAAAGTGATGTTTTGAGGAAGCGAGAAAGCAAATTTGTGTTTTCCCTTTTGAATCATGCCTAGTGAAACAAAGAGTAATAAACAAAAACTGCACTGCCAAATGAAATGTTTGCTTTCTAGTACAGCTTGGAGGCAGGGGAATAAGAACTGTAATGCTCTTTAGGGTGGCAGAGAAGGTATTTGAGAGCTACAGCAAATTCATACTCCACCCAGAAAAGGTTGACTTTCCCTTTCTCAAAAGGCATCATCCCCATGCTGCCAGCACAGCTGCAGTACCAAGATGCCCAGTGTGGTGTGTCTGTTGCACTTTAGGAGGCCTGAAGCGCTCATCTTTCAGTCAGCTCTTTGTGAACTAATGTGGGACCACAAGAGCTTTGGCTGCACACGCCAGTGGCAGCTCAGCCTTTTAATGCACTATTTTAATGCTCTGTTAACGTGTCTGATGGCTTCACAAGAAGCGCAGAGGTATGTCTGTCGGGACATCCCCCGCCGCTCAGCCCGCTGCACTCGCCCGCGCCACGCGCAGGCTCCTTCAGAACCGCGCTCTCCGTGCGGCTCTGTGAGAGTAGGGCTCAAATCGGTTAAAATGTCATCACCTTAGAGCTGACATAGATTTATTTCTTTCTGCGATTTCATTCTTACAAATGTTGATTTTCTCACTAATGAAGAAGGCTGAAGGCACTCATCCGGACGAAGGCACGAGTGCCAAAAGTGACTGCCTACGTAGGTGGGAGAATATCCTCATTTCTCCTAACACCCGAACATCGCCTTTCAATAAAGACGATGACTGCTGCTTTCAGTGACTGAGAGCTAGCAAACCCAGCTGTTAAGATGACCACTCAGGCTGGGATGGACACCCGAGAGGTACCGTCCTGGGTGGCAGCCTGCCACCCAGTTTTAACAATGTGAGCTCATTTCCAGTGAGCATCCTCTGCTATCCAAAGGTTTTAACTGCAGAGTATTCTTCTGAGTCTCCAGCACAAGAAAACTCTACTTAGTTCATAATTAAGCTTATCTCTTGGCTATCGCTTGCTTTAGTACAATGTTCACTAAGTAACATTAATTTAAACTGATGTTTGTGTTCAGTCTGCAGATGTTATTGTCAGAGAATCTTTAAAGCAGGTAAATGGGCTTAAAATTAAAACCAGGTACAAAAGTCTGCCTTTTTATTAGGCTGTTTTGTAACATTAAAAAAGCTGAGCCTATTCGGTAGCTCTGCTATAGAAATTCTTTTAGAACTAGCTATAGTGTTGTGTCCCTTTTACCAGTCACATGCATTTGCATCCTGGCAGAGCAAAATCTTAAATAGAGGTGGACTTAAAAGACAGTTATGCTCATAAATGTGCACAGGATGAGTCTCAGCCACTGTCAAGCTGCAAGGTTGTTCGCAAGAATCTGGAAAACCTTGCTGATGACCTTTAGGCATGAACAACGACTCGGGAAACGTGGGCATTTAGAGAAAAGAACAAGCCCGTGCCAGGTTCTGTTCTCGCCCAGCGACGAATGCCCCGGAAGAGGCGCTGCAGGCAGAGCCAGTGGTGGGCATTCTGCCACGGTGCCCCAATCGCGGCATGCGCGTTCCGCCCTGCGCCCCAGACCAGTGTCACGCTGCGGACTGGTGGTGCCTGAACCTCAGTTAAAAGGCTCAGGCAGTTAGCTGTTTTATCAAAGTACCCCTGAACTACTGTGGTTCGTTCTTCTTTGCCCCTTAAATAAAAGGAGGACAGAAAGTATAAATAGGAGTATGAGCGCAGGGTAATGCATCATTTATAAATGATCTTGTTAGTGCAGAAAACAAAACGTGGCTTTGAAAACAAAACCTCCTGCTGTGGACTCCACTATGTTTGATGGGAGCCCTTCAAAAGAGTTCATGGGCTTAATGGAGGCTGTTTATGTGGGCACTTCGATCTGTACCTGCTGTCCCCTGTCACTCCCTGGAAACTTGGCGGCAGATGTTGCAGCGTTAAGTTGTCTCTGAAGTGGCTCTCTGTCCTCATCTCCCCACCACAACAGAGTCAAACTATATTAGATCTCTTTATTTGTGCCCGAGGCATGTTTGGGAGCGCAGCTGTGTCCACCCCCACTCCACCTTTAGTGTTTCAGCCCCCAGGCGGCAAATGTGAGACCAAAACTGTTCTGCCACTCTCGACTACATCTGCTGACAATCCTGCAGCCTCGCTGCAGGCTGCTGAGGACCTGGGCCTCGCTCTAAACAGATGTCGGCGACAACCTGCTAGCTCACACCTGTACAAGCTTCCCTAACCTCACGGATTGAGAGCTGAAAAATTTATGACTCGGAGGACTTCCATCCACAATCAAAGCTTCTCGGCTCATCCGCACGCAGGTCTCAAACTGGGCCACCCTCGGCATTATCTGGCAACGCGGCAGAGGTGGGAGAGGAGAGAGAAGGAAGAAAAAGCTTGCTCTGCTTTGATACTTCATGCCTAAACTTCAATTACTTGATCAAGGGCTTGAATTCAGTAGTGAATTCTTCTACCAATGGGAGCTACCACGTTCTTAAATGGTAAAAGAAGAGAAAACCAAGCAACTGTGCAGCTGCTGTTCACCATAGCACTGCTTCCAAAGTGCATCTATGTGTCTCACTACATGCGCGTGGCTGCTCCCCAAGTGCTGACCTAAACCCGTCTCGGGTGCAGCACGGGACCTCGACATAGCAAGTTAGAAACAAGCACAAAGATGTCATTTTTTTCCCCATAGTGTAACACTGTGCCAGAGAACCTGCACTCCTGCAGTGTCACAGGACACACCTTCAGCACCACTGGTTTAGATGTTATTCACTGGTACAAACTCTACTCCCTTTTTTGCAGTGGGGATACTGAAGATGAGCGAGCTCTCTTCTGTTTTTCGTAAACCATGATGTTGGTCAGTGTCTCCCTGTCGAGCCCCGAGAAGGAGGATGCCTGACGTCACGATGGCTTGGCAAAGCCACTCTGGCAGGCATTTTTTACAGTAATGACCTGTCTTCACAGCCAGAAATCCTCAAAACAGGGACAGACTGACAAATTTTTAGCCTGTTCAGGCACTATTTCTTCCCCGTTCCCATTTGCATGAATTTCCCTGTTAAACTGCACTGTACTGTGCATTTCGTGTGTAATTTCTTGTTGTTATTTCTGCTACGTGCATCATTCACGCAAACAGCAAATAACCTGCTGACTAACAACTACAGTAACAGTAGTATTTGACTGTGCTCCCTATTTCCAGCATTGCACTTTGCCATTCTGCTTCTTCCAACCTTAGCATTGTCTGACGTAAACCTCGCCTTTTCTTCCTTTACAGCAGTACCAGCCTTCACCCGAGGACGATATCTGATCGCCCACTACCTCTCACCCTTTCACAGGTAACTGCCTCCCTTCAGCCCCTCTAATTCCGTGTTGTCATCTTTACGGGGTACGTTGCACCCAGTGTTCTCGCACACTACTGCTTTGTGGTGCCCCAGTGGATTTGAAATACCTTGATGATAAATCAGTTCCTGAAATAAATGCTAACATTTCAACTCACACTTTCTTGCTGCAGAAGGTTCAGCCACAGCAGTCTTTATAGAGAAGGCCACTTTTTCATGGGTCGTGAGTGTACTGGAGGAAAGGACTGTCTGAGAAAAGTTTCCTCACCTCCTCCTTCTGTGAAAGTTGCCTTTGGCATAGAATTGCAAAGGAATGTGAAGCAACTTAAATGGAAGTTACTGGCAACCACTTCAGTTTGATGTGGTTTTAGTACAGAGACAGCCATACTCTGCTCTTACGATCAGATGGGTTTTAGGAAAGATTGGGGGCTTTGTTAGAGAAAGTTTACACCAAAGGAAGTGGTGCTGTGTTCTTGTTTTCCAGCTGACTGCACACAAAATACAGAACCCTCCACTCTGCTTTCAGGAGATTGTGTTTCTGCAGCATTTCTGGGCTGGTGTGATGCATCTTTCAATGTCCTCTGTTTGCCCAAGGCACTGTTTTTCCTGTGCGCCATTCTTCTGGCTGCAGTGCTTTCTTTAATTAAGGTCACAGAACTACCAGTGTTCAGCAGCTGCGAAAGCTTGGCTGCAACATGCCCCTCTTTTGCCCACCGCCGCAGATACACGCGCACGCACAAACCTCATCTCCTTGCTGTGGTCGCATCAAAGAGACTCTGTCGTACTGTCTTCGTAGCAGCGCCCACAGTGCATCGAGTCGACCCTGCGGCAGCAGAGAACGGGACTCTCAGTACAATGAAATCAGTCAACGGAGAGCACGCCACCCCTGCCAAGTTACTGCCCGAGGAGATTCACAGAGATTTACTGGCAGAACTGAGCAACGGCTCCTCACAGCTGGATGAGCAAAGTACAGACCTGGGCAGTGCCACCCACCCCACAGAGCTGTGCTCCTGCTCTTCCCCATCGGTGAACGCCGAGTGCCGCACTTGCCTCCACTGGGAGCAGAGCGGCTGGGTCTGAGCCACGTTTACTTCTGAGCAACCTTTGAGTAGTGCATTCATTTGCCAGTGTTTTGGGATGAATTGCTACGTGTCTGTGTGGGACTTGTGCCACATAAATGTATGTGTTTCTACGTCTGCACCAGCTTCACTGCGAGTGCTCAGGCTGACCGTGTACACGTGCAGTAGCAGCTCTGGTGCTTGTTGGAACCATCCCGCTCCACGTGGACGGGCTGCGCAGTTGGTGCTTGTGTTTGTGGGCAACACATCTTCAGGCTTTCCAGTGGTCAGAAAAGACTTGGGAAAAGTCGTGAAGACAGAAAATATGTAGCTGTACTCCCAGCTAAAACTGTATTCTCTGCAAGGGATTTATGGACCCCTCTTCAGCTTTTAAGAGGAGATTGTTATGGGTTTGCAAGTCCGTTACAGCTGTTGATTACGTTTCACTTGTTTGTCGGACTTTTTGCACAGTGTTTTACACAGTTTTTGCCTTTCTTGGTAATGAATGTGTAACAGCTACAAACTGCGTAGTTTTGGGGTTACTTAGATACACATGGAGACAGACCAAACACCCATGCAGCCGCACGGGATTTTAGTACTGTGACTCTGCAATAGGTCCCTTTTTTGAGGGAGGGTATCAGAATGTGGCAGCAGTTAGGAAGTACTGCATTTAGGGCTACAGACTGCTCCTGCTGTTGGTCTGAGGTTCACTTTGAGAATAGGACATTGTACTTGAATGGCAATACTTGAAAAACAAGGCACGAGCCTGGAAAGGCAGACAAAAATCCAGCCGTTAGTACAAGTTTGTGCTGTACCAAAGATTACCTTAATTGGCGTATACCACTTCTCCTGAATGGCTGGTGAGGTAGGCTTTGGTTTAGGTGGTTTAGGATGAAGAGGTTCTTCTGTTTCTTCTGGGAGTTTCACCACAGCATTTTTTGCCTTTTCTAATCTAGCCCCTTCTTCAGTGGATCCTTTATCACCCCAGCGAACCTAAATGAAGCCAGAGTTCAGATGTCAGTGCACTGTACGCAAAGGACGGGGAAAAATGTTGCAAAGACCTGATATACATAAACCCAGGTAAAGTCTGACATAACATCTTGGTTAAATGTGAGACGCTGTTGAGGCACAAAACTGTTACAGGGAAACACCTAACCATTACTGCAGGACTCCACCAACGTACTTGTTTTTTTCAGGGCCGTCCTAACTGGAGATGCCAGGCTTGAGAAGAAACCAAGTAAGAAAAATGAGAGAAGACTGACCTCCCACCCTGAGGGAGAGAATTAGGAGCATCACTGCACGCTGCCTGGTAGGTTTATGTTAGGTCTGTCTCACTACCTGGCAGATCAGGCACGTGGAAAGTAGGCAGAAAAACAGTGGGCAACAACTCTCCTGCTGCAAAAGGGCACAGCATCTTTTTGCTCACTGGGGAGACAACATGCCCCGGGTCTTCCTCTGCTACCTGGAGGGAGGGAGAAGACTTCCCAGGTCATACTAGGGACACTCTGTAATGTACCAGGATAACTATGCCAGAGGATGGGAGCCCAACTTCTTCATCCTCCTCAGCACCACATGCAGAATATGCTGATATGGGAAGCCAGACTCTGTGCCCCTTCATAAAAATTAAATACCTTGGAGGAAGGTCTTTCTGCTCTGTCACCACCACCAAGTGTTTTTTACCCCTGTAACCTCCTTGTAGGGAACGAGAGCAGTGACGTACGACAAAGCCTAATTCAGTCTGTTATAGTGACAGTCACCTTGGTGAAATACAGACCATCCTTTCTTGCAGAGGGGATTGTTGTGAACCTCTCCCTTAGTTTGAACTCAACTGTTTGGCTTGCTTAGTGCTTTCTTTTTCTCACTGGGGAATCCTCTCGCTGCAGTGTTAGAATGGGCTTTCATGTGCAAGTGGGCCCTGCTGAGTCATTAATATGCATCTGTATCTTTCACTGTGATCAGTGGTACTTTTATGGTGTTTTTTATGAGGTTGTTAAAATGTATTTTAAACACTGTTAAAACCATTTAGAGATACATGGTGGATTCCTTACTGATAAAATGACCTTTTCCTTCAGATTAAAGCAACTTCACCCTGAAGAAACCAGAATTGGTGGAGTCTGACGGCACAACTTTGACATAAAATCTTAGTGCCTGTAATGGGTGGGGTCTAGAAATGACATCGTCAAACTTTAAAGCAATGCCAAAAAAGAGGAAGAGTGAACAGCTCTGGCTGAATCATCCCAGACTGTCTCAGAGGGGTGAAACTAGTAGAGATGGCAGGAGTCAACGTGTAACTGTGTAGGATGGGAGTGGTAAGCAGAAGTTTCCTGGTTCATTCTCTCCTTTTCTCTATGCAAGGAAGCTGCCAGAAGAATCAAGCTGCCAGCAAAATGGCAGAAGCAACCAGCACAGAGAAGCAATGAAAGACAGACAACTGCATTACCACATGAACTGAAAATGGGGAAGAAATGTCATGACTAGTCCGGCGAGATTTTCATTGCCCACAGCACAGAAACCACATCTAACTGTCAGGTAAGGAATAACCTCCCTTTCCTCGCTTGCTCTGCCCTGATTGACCAAACGAGCAACGTGCTCTCTTGAGCCAGTGAAAGTCATGAGGTCAGGTAGTGCTCTGTCCAAAGAGCTGGGGGTGGGCTGCGAAGGCAGCGTGTCCCTCACCCCGCTGTTGCAGGTACAGCGGGAGAGAGGGAAAGCTCCGTGTTCCAATGCTGAGGTGTTTACGATACAGCGCCCAACCCCAAAGTCTGTTAGTACTCTCAGGTCCTGGAGAAGGACGGAGACAAAGCTCCCCAGAATGAGGTGCCTTTCAGGAGCCCATGACTGTGCTGTCAGCAATTTCGGATGGTTTCCATCTTTAGCCCTCAGTCCTGTGCAGAAATTCCTAGCACAGATGACAAAGTGTTCTCTCCTAATCATTACTCTATACACCCTTCCTCGAAGGGGAAATGTGGTACTTCTGCATTGTGATGAACAGGCCTTTCTTTGTGGTACTGATGTCACTTGTGTTGATGAGGTATCTGTCGGGTTTCTGTTTCATTACACAAGATCTCATTTACAAACTGTAATGATTAAACCCTGGAACCCCTCCTGGAACTCCTCCTGGAGGCTCATGATGGCTCCCATTAGAAATCCAGGCTTGTAAATCTTTAATTTGGAAAGCATTTTCTAGTTTGTCTCTGAAAAGCACTGCACAAAATGTTTTCTTTTTCCAAAATCTGAAGCTCTTGTAAATTAGCAATTCTGAACTGCTGAAGGAAAAGCGTATAAGCAATGAAGCTTTAAACTTGCATGTTGTTCTGCTGTGCTTAAATGGAATACGAGCAAACCTGAAATTCTGAGGCCAATACCTTTATGAAGTTTTATCAGGACACATCAGTATGGGCTGGGTGGGTATTTCAGACAGACAATTCCATCGACTGAAGTTAAAAACCGCAGAAAGCTGCTTTGTAAATTCCATAAAGGCTGACTTGACTATAAAATCTGACATAAGGATGTGCCCATAAGGATGCACATTTTTCATTCTGTTTTAATTAACATGATGCTATCGTGTCTCTTCAAAGACAGGCACTGTTGCTGTGAGTTCCTTTGGGATCAAGTCTCTCCTTAGCATCACCATTGTCAGTGCATTTGGCCGGCCTGCAGTTGGGGGACATGTTTCACTGGAATTTCTTCCAAAACACTCAGAAAAGGCTCTCACTCTCTCCTTCTCATTAGCTTGATGGAAAGAGCATGTCTTCAGGCAGCTATTTAAAGTTCCAGTCAAATGGAACTACTGAAAGCCGTTCTTTCATAGGCAAGGTCAAAATTGTTCAATACAGTAAAAAATTTTACAAGGCTGACATCACTGTGAAAGAAGTAGACATTATGCCCTTGTATTTTCAGCACACTTTAAAAGCCTTTGTTTCCGCCATTTGCAGCCTCTGAGAGTTCGTGTTTTAGTGAATTGGCATCTCTGTGTTGTACAAACCTCCATCCTTTTAATTCCTCCAACTCCTCGTCCACCGTAGTAGGAAGCGTCCACTGTGGGCCATTTCTTGGTAGGCAAGGGCTCCTGTTCTTCTTCCTGTCAAGAAATTGAAATAGCATTTACTTCAAAAAGATACTTCCCCCATCCCCAAGTGTCTCTTTATTGTATTTGGAATACCAAATCTGTTGAAAATGCTGTTGAATCTGTTGAAAATATGTGGACTGTTACTACAAGAGCTGCTGAGTCTTTCTGCTTTTGCTGCAGAATGGGAAAAGTAACATTCAGCTATCATGGGACTAGGCCCCTCAATATTTCTGTGGATTTGGGCTTAATTCATGTAACACTGAGATGACTGAGACAGACCAGAGATTTGGACTTAGGCCATCCCCCGCTCAGCTTAAGGCTTCCCACGGGGCAGTTCTTTCTTCTTCAGCAGCTAGGACAAAGAGCTGGATTCGCAGAACACAGGCAAGCACAGAGGAGTAGCATTGTGTAACCAGTGTCATGAGCGTAGCACCATCATACCGTACCTCTTTCGGAGCTGGTGGAGGTGGAGGAGGATCTTTGATGACCTGAAAGAGCCAAGCATATAAAAGCATAAGGAATTGCACTGGCAGCATCCAAAAGCAAACAGAAAATTTTAGAGAGTGAACTGTTTCCATCTGAGCCCCCCACATCTGTTTGCAAACTGGCAACCGCTGCTGCAAAGTCCCTTGGGTATTGATTATCAAGGCCTTCTGGAAATTAACACCATCCGTCTAATAGAAAATAACATCAATTGACTGGCAGACACTCTTTGGGCAGACGTGTCTGCCACTTCGCTTCCTGACCGGATGAGACTCAGTCATTCTAAGTAATAGCCAGTGATGAAACCCTATGGAGTTAATTAGCAAGCCTGGGAGGAAAAGCATCCCAAGGTCTGTGTGAGGTCTTGCATAATCTTGCGCCAAGATGCCTGCTTCCTTGTGCCATGCTGCTGGATAATTTCTGGCCCAGTGACAAGCATGAATGCCTTCTGGTAGCTCAGGCTTCACCTCTAGACGTCCAGATCATTTCCACACATCTCACATTTCAGATCTAATAATTGAAGTATGTAGCTCCTTGACTGTTCAGGGTGGAGTGCCTGCAAGTGGCAGTTACATTCACAGGGCTTCTTAGCCTGTTTCTGGATGAGGCCCGCTCTTAGGGTCATTTACTTACACCTGTAGTTAAACCTCTGCTTGCAGTGTCTTCCCGTTCCCTTTCTCATGTACGTATAGGACATCTGAGTACTGACAGGAATCCACTGAACAGCAACAGGGAGAGAGAGGAAGGCAGTGACCCTCTCAAGTGATTAAGATGAAAACAGAATGTGCAGCTGTCCTTCCACAAGAAAAGCAGGTTTGTGTTTGAATGTTGTAAAGAAATGACTAAACAATACCCCACGAATATAAAGAAGTCTCTTTCTGCTCTGCCTTAGTGTTGTACAAACATAGCCAAGCTATCCATGATGACAGACACCTACATCTCCTGAAAACCGTGTTAAGTACCTGAACTGAAATACATTTTATTTTCTTGGCTCTCCTCTATTAACTACAGTACTTTCATTTACTCTACCACTGCCTACAAGTAATGTCACTGCACAGATGCATAACATCATACATGAAGAAATGTATTTTTCTTGACCAATAATCAAGTGTTCTCCTTGTTGCTGTACGTTCCAAGTCACAGTGCCAGCAGGACAGTTACTGCCTAAACAAGCCCTGGACGCTTTGTACTGGATGAAGGATTTCTATCGAGTAAGAGAAGTAAGATTTCGCACCCTCGGAAACATTTTTCCACAGCACGTCAGGTTTAAGATACTGTATTATTCGTCAAGCAACTCGAGTGTATTGGAAAGTAACCTGTGGGTATTAACCAGACATCCCTTTGCTGATATGATGTAGCAAAAACATGCCAGAAATTACTTCTCTTTACATATTTCCGAGTGCTTTTTCTTCCCACCCATCAGGTACTTTCAGAAACCAGTTACTTGATGAAAGAAACATTTCCAAGAGCCAGACTGGAATTACTGCCCTGACTTTACAAGAAACAAGAACGCAGGGATCGTGGGACAGATTCTGAGGTACTTGGATGCTGAGCAAGATTTTCCATAGCGTGGAGATACCTCCGTTACAATCCGGGAAACGGTAAGCCAGTACTTCCAGTATGCTAAGGGTCACCTTATCATATCTAATAATTCCCATGCTTCTTTCCCTTTTCCTGTCTTAAGATATCTCCAAAAAATGTATTCTCTGCCACAACTGCAAACTGTACGGGGGGGAAGGCCTAGCTGGGGTGTGGGTTTATATCAGTAGGTACTAAATAGAATTATCACTCCACTCCTCAAGTCTCGCAGCCTCTCCCGAGCAAAGATCACGCTGCACAGTAAACATCTTTGTGGTGCTTGCTCAGGTTTGCTTGGGCACTACACCTATGGATATTTATAGAATCAATTTCCACCCCAGTGAATTAAGAAAAACTCCACTTGCCCGGCCTTACTGGGCTTTCACAAGTCACGAGTCAATGTCGGTTTGGTTTTGACTGACTGAGCAAAGGATCTAATCCCAGGCCAGATTCTAAACTCCCTGAAGTTTTAGGGTAGATTTGATTTGAAGCTAACCAATACATTAATTAGCTGCTATTTCTAATAGCTTCAAAACATGAGACTTGTTTTAAATGTGACGGTGGTGTGAGAAAATAATCTGCTTTGAGTAGCAGATACTCACCCTGCTGACAGAGTGGAATGTAAATGCCTGCATCCTTATGTTTCCACAGGCTCCTCACACACTCTCTCACACACGCACGCACACACAGATTATTTTCAGTCTTGTGTGAGCTTTCAACTGAAATTGGTAGAAACCATTTTTAAAAAGAGAAATCTGAGGAACCCGTGCAGCTTTGGCAGAAAACGATGCAAGTGTAGCCTGAAGCTGCACATACCGAAACCGTAATACTGCACATGAACCTGGGACCTGAACTGGGCTCGGACTGCTTAAGTAACGCTGCTGTCTTATTAAGCCCATGTAGAGGTGGATTACTTCCTAATTTTGTTTTGTTTATCACCAGGCAAGGCTGCATCTCATTTATTCATCTGCAAAGAATGAAGACTTGAGTTTGGAGGACAGCCGATTTCTTAAAAAAAAAAAGGAAAAAAGTTAGTTGCTTCAGGCAACAGTCCCTTTGATCTGCTCATTAACACTTCTCAAATGTTCGCGTGATGTGGGCATTAGGAAATGTCAGCACCAGAGCCTGAAGCCAGCTTGATGCGATCATATGTTCCGATATTGAGGGAAGAGTGAAAGAACTGTCAACAGTGAACTGCCTTTAGAGGAAAGGGGGTGGGAGAAGGAACCAGGAGAAGGAGTCCCCCTACCCCAACCTGTACGTGTACATGGATCTCCTAGCAAGGAACGCTGTCAAGCCCGTGTCCTAGCAGGGACGGAGAGACGTTCCAGAACCACCTGCAGCTGAGCACGCTGCCCGCGGGCAGGAGGGATGACACGCTTGTGCAGCTCCGGACGCTCAGCCTGTTCTGTCCGCAGCACCCTTTCTGAAGCACGGGATGCTTTCACGGTTTGAGGGCTGCTGCTTTCTTCCTTGCTGCTGTTCCCTGTCCTGCGAAACCAGATGCTCCAGTCTGCCCAAGAAATGGACTTAGAGGAAGGGAAGAGGAGGTCGTGCCCGTCCCCAACAGTTTCATCAAGGATGCTGGCACCAAAGAACCAAAGCCCAGAACTACATAGCCAGAAATGGCAACAACATGTGAGAACCTCATGCACGGGAGGGAGGGGAAACAGTGGAGGCCTAGTACAATGAGCTGAGGAAACGGACAGTGAAAGAAAGAGAAAGAAAGAGTCAGCATTTGGTAATAGGTCCACTGCAACGGTTCGTGGCTTTGGAACTTGGGATTGTTGTAGCAAGGAGTCCCAAGATAATCTTTCCTTTTTAAAGCAACACTCATCACATCCTTCCCAGGTAACTTTTCTTAGCGTCTCCTGTCAGCTCCGTGCAGATGTACTGGATACAGAATGGAGTACGGTGACAGCCTGCAAGCGATCTCCGCTTCCCAGGTCCTCACAGCTGTTGTTGAACTGGATGAATAATAAACTTCAGCAATTTAAAAACCCCAACATGCGGGGAGATGGAAGGAGCCTCAGTGAAGCAGCCTTGCTGCCTGCTGCCGGATGGATAAAGATGCACTCAGATGAAAAGAGACACAATGTGTGCAAGGGATTATTAAGACTGTAATGGATTTCCAACTGGAGAGCCCGTGATGCGCTAAAAATACCAATTTTAGTGGTAGTACTTTTCAAATGGTCCTTGATTTCAGGATAACATCTGCATGCCGTTATGGCCAACAACTTTCAAATACTAGAGAAAAGGCTTGTATCAAAGATTTCACACAAGTCTGACACATGTGCTCACTCAGTAGAAAGCCAGTGAGCAGCACTGCAGCATGGTGATGCTGATGTGATGCTGGTGCATGGCGTGCAGGCCTCAGAAAGCCAGCAGCATTGCTAAGCATGCAGCCCACAGTGCTGCAGCTGCTCTCTTCCATTTATTCCCTATCGCTAACAAAATAAGAATCCCTCAGAAGATGGCTTATGGTGCTTGTAGCTCTCCTGGTACTTAAGCTGCTTCCTAAGGTATCAGTGTTTTCCAAGATGGTATGAGCATGGAATTGCACATCCAGTGGCTTTTTCTAAGAGTGTACTCACCACTTTGCAGCAGAGGGGCCAGAACCACCAGAGCAGACCGAGTGCCACCAGCAGTAAGAGCACAAGGACAGCAATAAGTGCTGCTACTCCGCTGGACTGCAAAGGAAGCACAGAAAGTGTCAGTGGATGTTGCAAATTGCTGCTGCTGCCTCATTTTCCCACTCACCCCAACACAGCTTCCTACCGACGGATACAAATCCCAAGCAAATTGGTCCCGCTCGTCAGATCCTACTCTTGCCAACAGAGAAACTCCTCGCAAAGGATCGGGAAGAAGCTCAGCCAAATTCGTACTGGCACAAGTCCAGCGACACCCTGCATGGTAGGTCTCCTCGGTGCCACGAGGAAGGTAAGCTAGGATGCTTCGACAGGAGCCGCATGTCACAGTGACTGTGATGTATCAGCACTGAAAGGAGGGCAGAGGTGCTAGGATGCTATTCCTGTTTCTCATTCCCTTTATAGTCTGGGGCCTGCAAGTCTCTGGTACTCTAAGGGGCTGAACACAGCAGGACTGATGGATGTGTTAAAAATGACTAAACTTTGAAAACTACCTTTTTCTGCCTGTCAACCTATGTTCACAGGTAACAGGCCCGACTTGCCGCAGGGCAAGCCAGGATTATTTCTGCTGAAGTCAGTGGATTTATTTTGATTTAAAACTGATACCATTAAAATAAAAATGTGGCCCAGCTTGAGGAAAAGCAAGAGTACACTGCCTGCCAGGAAAGGAGCTGTTCGATACGAACAGGAAAAGTCTTCTCCTGAGCCTGTGTCTGAGAGGTGCCCTCCTCCTCCCATGATATGAGACGGGTCTGGATGGATTGATGGGTGGGTGGAATTTTAAGGAGCACATATATAATGCTTTTAGACTTGTCACCCATACGTCTGGAGCATTCATGCTGTGCCACCTATAATCCCTGTGGCAGGTAGTGCTGTTTGAACCCAAAGCCACCGTCCTAAGCAGCTGTGAGAATGGGAGCGTTACTGCTCCCAGCAGTGCTGCTTTTAATGGGCACCAGCAGCCCATCTCCCATCACCTCCGACACACATCCGGTAGGTGCTTTTGTTCTTCCACGTGGTGTTCTGTGCTGCTCTGCTGGTGTAGAGCAACACTGGGAAAAATGCAACAGTGACTTTATGAAAATACAGGTTGCTCGGAGTTCAGCTGGGGAAACAGGAGAGGGACACCCAGGGAATCACTAAGGCTGGAGTAGAGCGAGAATTGTGCCCATGTGAGGATCCTGAGTTGTACTGGAGGTACAGCCCTGCAAACAGAAGGTGAAACAGAGCTCCCTTCCAAGTGCACGTAGGCACAGCGAGGCATAGGTGTTCATGAGAAACAGCCCGGACGCGTGCCTAGGTGCCTAGATGCAATGTCATTTTTGTTGTTTTTCACTGCAGCCATGTGTTTGCTGGGGGAGGCTGTAAATTGTAACTCTTCACTACCAACTAGCCATCAGCTGCTCAGCTCTCAGAATTAGTGGAACAATTCCAGCAGTGACCCATTTCTTGCAGTTGCCCATCTGCTACTATGGAAACAGCAGTTCTCCTTGTATGGAGCTGTCTTTGCTGCAACATGTATGAAAGGCAAAAAAAAAGAAACAAAGAAAAAGAAAGAAAGGATGATTTGAAGTACGATGTTTTTTCCTGACAATGCACATGTGTACTTGTTCTGTTTCCTGCTAGTGAAAAGTTCTGACCACAGAGAAGCACCGCTGGAGCGGGGCCAAGAGGAGACAGCCGTCCCCAGCACTGTGGTATGATCTGCTGTGTGCTTTGTTTTTACCTCTCTGTGCGGTCCTAGCAATTGTAAGGGGGCACGGGGACAGACTTAACATGTGCTGCTCTCTCTGAAAGGACCAAGTGAAGAGAAAAGCAGTCTGCTGCTAGTCTCCAGCATCCTCCGGTGACCATAGTCCTTATGTTACCACACCAAGGGGCTGCTTCAGCATGCTTTCGTATAAGATTGAAATGCTTCCCAACGATAAAAGGCCCTTAAACAGAGATATGTGATTTGGGTAGTGAGTGTTCAGCTCTCAGTTCATTCAGGCTTTCTTCCTGGAACTGAAGAGCTGAACTGGCTCTGATTTCTGCAGTTACCCAAGTATTTAGTTTTTAAAGGAATGTAAGAATTTTATTTTTTTTTTCTCTTTTAGGTTAATTACCTACCAGTGATAAAATTACTATTGAAAGAATATATGCTGATGAGCAGAAGGTACTGTTCTGTATGCTTCTGTGCCTGACAGAAAGTCACACTTAAAATGAGTTGAATTTAAAGAAACATGGTATCCATGCACAGCACGTTTTCAAAAGCTCCATCCCTGCAGTGTTCTTGTGTAAAACTGCAAAAACTGTAACTGTCCTGCCCATGTAATAGAGAAGGAATCAGTGGAGAACAGAAATGTGAGATGAGGAAATTTATAAATTAAGTTTACAAAGTCACTGACTGCTTAAATATGTGCTTCAATTAGAATCTGGTTTTAACTCTTGACAAAAACATAGCAGGATGTTCACACACGTAGGCTTTACTCGGGTACTCCGACTTGTGCTTTGACAGACACTGTCCCCCCTAGTTAACAGAGCTGAGAGCCTACACTGTTTATTCAGGCACCAGCGGTGGGTATCTGAAGTCACACAGCATTAGCAGCCTCCTGTAGGATTGTGACCACCTCCCGCTGCCGGGCTGGAGTCCCAGGGTTCTGCCGCCTCAGCTTCAGCCGGCTCCCTCTGACCCTCCTCAGCAGAACTGGGATGGGATGGAACCCCACGTGACTGTGTCACACCTGGCTCTTGGGACACCATTGTATTCATAGTGAGCAAGTCCCCAAGGCAGAGAAGCTCCCCAGTATTTTGAAAGCCACAGCTGCACACTGTGCAGAAGTAATTTGTTATAATAGATGTTGCAAAATAAAATTTCATATGCTACAGGAAAACGTGCAGACGAGGGACGGACAGACACTGCTTGGATATCAGAGTGGAGCCAGCTGAGGTAGCCTGGGAGAGGAGGAGAACTCCAGAGCTTTCCCTCTACGTGTGGTTCTGCACATGATGCACATCGGCAGCCCCAGTTTTTCAGCGAGTGAAACAGAGGCAGCAGCAATGTGAGGAGCAGCCCTTAGAAGAGAGCCTGGGCCAGACAGCAAAGGTAAATCTCTAAGCCTGTCACCTATGAGGTGGCTTTCGTGTGCCGTTAGAAGTCACAGAGGATACGTACAGCAATACTTCACTTATGTGAAGTCCTGCAAAAAAAGATCTTCATAAAATAAAGCTGTTTGCCAGCTTAATGGGATGAATTAAGAATTTTTTTATATAACTGCAGAAATAAATCTTGTCTGTAACTTCACATGCACAGTTCAGCGGGGAATTCAAATCAGCTTTTAGTCTTTGTCGTGTGTAGTGGTGTTACGACAAACAGATTCTAAACACATCTCAGAAGGTGACTAAGAACTATATTTATATATGCACCTGCCTATTAAGAAATCGTGTACCACTGAATTCTGTGTTCCCTGTATCTGTCTGCACAGGTGTATTTTTTAGTTAGGTGGATTTGTGCCTTCTAAACATCTTGCCGTGCTCTGGGATTCTGCACTGAGCGGTCACGCAACAGTCAAACCTAAAGAGAAACTGGGTTTCTGGATTTTACATGGCATGATGTTAGCCATTTACTTACACACTCCGAGGCGGTGATTGTCAGGGAGCTGGACATGAAGGACTGCCCTTCGCTCAAACTCACCAAAACTTCCAGGGTTCTGGAAAGAAAGAAGAAAACCAATCAGCTGCCATAAACCAGCTACTAAAAGCACGTACATGCTGCGGAGGATCCTGTATGCACAGACTACTCAACAGAGAATTGTTCCAAGAGAGAAAAATGGGAGCCGGGGCCTCTGAGCTGCACTTGGATGCCAGGAGTGGCTTCACAGATATTGGAAAACTAACATCATTATTTTGGGCTATCGCTTCCAGAAATCTCTGATGGCTTCTAAGTGATCAAGACACTCAGCAGCTACAGGGTTGGACCGTGTGGTTTCCATAAACCTCTTTTTGGTCACTGCAGACCGAGCTTTCTTTTCCTCAATTTATGCTGATTAAAATGAACAAGACAGTCTCCCTCCAGTACCGTGCTGATTGCTACTTGGAAGCAATTACCATCCTCTCGATAGAGCGCTGTTTGAGTAGAGAAGAGCCCTTCTCTAGCCCGTGCAGCATGAATACTCCAAAAAGTTTTACATAAAATAAATGCAGGTTCAGCTCTAAAGATAACATTGTTTTGTCTGTTCCATAAGCATCGCTTTAGTCATACGCAGACATTATGGATAAAAATGTCGGATAATTATAATGGTCAAGACTTTCTATAAATAGTACATAAACACTGCATACAAATAGTATGTGGTTTACATTTTACAAATTAACCCTAGAAGAAAACAACACATGGTGAATGTTAAACATAAGAAGACTCTTCAGCTTCTCTGGCTTGGATTCCCAAGATTCAGACAGTTTATATTATGCATAGCTGCAATTAAATAAAAATATAGATATCCATGAACTAAAATGATTAATCATTTATACTGTTCCTATATGTCATGGATTTTTATTCTGGCACAAATGCTTTAGTCAATATGGAGTTCAAAGCTATTTTAACTAATTTGGCTAATTTCTTTTTCAGTTTTAGTAAAAATGAAGTGAGTTGCTTCCGCTAAACTCATTTTTAAATGATCTATGTTATGAATAATTGATCTGGCAGAAAGAGTAACTCTAATTTACTTCTAATTATTACTGGAGTAAGTGAATCTGAACAGTTATAAATAAAAAATTAATTAAATTCCCTTCCAATACAGTCCATAAACTAAAGCAAAACTTTTGGTAGTGATTTTTTTTTAAATGTGATGCTTATCACTTTTTTATTTTCAATGTTTTGTTTTGCCACTCCGGTAAGAAACGCTGTGGGAAATTCCAGCACAACGATTCTGCTCGTGTTTGACTGGCCAAACAGCCCCGTTGACCTTACCACGAGAGGATTTCATGCTGGGCCTTTCCTCAACCAGAGCAAGGGCTTCAGCACACGCTGTGCTGTTGAAACACAACCAAATCATTATATTGCTTTGTTCAAAGCCTGCTGCATGCTAAGAACCCTTCCAATTGCCCTAAATCCAGACGTAGTACACCAGTGATTCTGATTTTTAAGTTAACCTATCGTGCTCTGAGAACCAACTCCACTGCACACCTTCTGCATTGACTTCATTTCCGACCGTATTTCGAGTGTGTCTGAACACACGGCAGGCTTTCCTCAGCACAGCGTGTCAGGATGTCCGTGACCTGCTCTCTTACGTCCTTGCCCAGACCCCAGAAGGGTGGTGTGCAGAGCGGCCAGGGTCACCAGCACACAGCTCTGGCACTTTAAGCTCGTCTTCTTAGCTGCAGGACACAGCCACACTCGGGGACAGTAACTATAAATAGTTCCTCTCAGAGTGCACGAGTTGCTGGAAACAGATCCTCAAAAGTGGCACAAGTGTCTCAGTCCAGCCAGAAGGCCTAGGAAGAGCCTTGCTGCACAGCCATGGCTCTGCACGCCATCCTGGCCGTACAGCACTGGGCCCACAGCTCACCAGTGCCCACGGACTGGGGCAAGAGCAGCTCTGGAGTCCCTGTGCCACCTTGTGACTGTCGAGCTTTGCATTCCTCAACCTTTAGCTGTCAAGACAGCCTGACAAATATCCCAAGCAACAGGCTCACTGAACACATCAGCTATCAGCACAGATACAGTGCAGTAGGAGCAACCAGCTTCCCTATCAGCTTCCATTCTGATACACAGCTGCAGGGATGAACCATTTGAGATGTTCACAGGAGCTGATCATACTCCCTCAGTTCTAGGAGCCACAGAGTGAACTCATACAGATAATTATCTCATCTTCAAAAGGATGAACCTGTCAACACACAAAACCACTTCTTTCCTCAAATTGTCATGTCTGTAGGGTATAAGAAACGTGGGTTTTCATTTCTTTAGCATCCACCTGTTTGATGAGCTGTGTGTACTTCCGATTCATAGAAGCACTACCCCTTCAAATGCGGAATTCCAAAAAATAAGTGCCCTATTTCTTCCACTCATAAAGATCTGAGAGAAACACATGTACAGCAATGCATGTAGTGTTCTCTAGTAGCTGTCCACATGTGTGAGGCTTTTAGGTCAGCAATCTGCACAAACAACAAATACTGTGAAAACGTTCTGCAATGATTCTGGTTTTGGGGTGCCTTCCTGTCCATCACATGTTGGTTAGTATTTTGTGAGTGTCGGGTCCCTTCAGTAAGGCTCAAATCAGCCGAGAGCTGAACCAGCCTATGCCAGCTGATAACATTTCTAACCTGTGGCCCCGGCTGATCCCTTCTGTAGGCTGGAGGAACACCCTTGAAAGGGTTACGAGACTGCAGTGACTTTTCATGACAGGCTTAGCTTAAGAGGTAAGGAGCAGCACAGATTTTGGTCGGCTGGTTGTAAGACCATGCCTTCAGTCTCTCTGGTGAGGTGATCTGAAACGCCTCAAAAATGTCTCCACGGGCACTAAATGCCTAGTTTTCTAAGTCTATATGGCCAGATCTCCCAGCAGTTATTTATGTGTTTCAAATGACTACACTCATAGTATCTTAATTGCTTTCCAGAGACTCAAGGAAAATTGCCTCTCCTTCTGCTGAGGTATGTAGACAGAGTGAGACAAGAGAAGGTGTGAGCACCCCACCCTAGCACCAAAGGAAAGACCTTGGTGGTGTGAGGCCCATGACTGAACCCTTGCCATGCGCAGTTCACTGTGGATCCCACCCAAATGGCACAGCAACGAGGCCAGACCGTCCCTGAAACAAAACAGACCTTTCGACACGACCCTGGTTTTGCAAGGACAGGTTAGATTGATACTTGGTTCATACCAGCACAGAACACCACCAAGTGCTTAGCTCGCAAAAGGTGCTGCGGATCAGAGTCTCTCCCCAGGTCAACCCTGACTCAAACCCACGAAGAATCGGGAAGTGTCGATGTGGATGTAGCAACCCAGGAAAACATCCTCCACTGCCCCACTAAAACCTCTCCTCACCCTGCGTGTACCAGGGAGCGGATTTCACCTCTGTGAGCAGGAAGGGAAGAAGACTACAAGGGGAACAATCAGGTTCTAAGGACCGAGGCCAAGCACGCATACCCAGGACGCGCTGCAGTTACACCCAAGAACACAAGGAGCAGACCAGCTTCTCCCAGTCTAGTCTGAAAAACGCTGCTGCAGGAACAAGCCTCCAGGAAAAGGCAAGTGCAGCCCCTTCGCATCCTGCCTCAAAACTGCACCAGTGCCCAAATCCAGCATCTTTCTAAGCTTTTATCCATCATGCTCAGCCCTGTCTTCTGACCACTTCTGACACAGCACTAGAGTAAAATGGAATCGAAATTATAGCAAACCTGTGCTAGTAAGCATTTGTAATTACCATGCTGTGCAGATAAACTCTACTGCTTTTTATGTACCACAGGTCTAACGTGCAACTTTCCCGTCGTCCAGACTTTAAAAGCTACTTCACTGTACTAGGAAAAACTGCGGGGTTTATTTACATTTCAGAGCCCTTGCTCCCTGGGGAAGGGATTTTCCTAGATTTTCTCTGTGAAGTATCACTTTCTGGATGAGAATCAACCCTGGAAAAGTTAAGTCTGAAAAAGCTTTTTAAAAAAGATGTTCTTATTTCTGCCCAAAGTTAACCACAAGACTCTTGCAACTTCGAATTGCATCAGTCATGGCCCAGTGGCCGTTCTAAGATACAATTTAGCAAAAAAGGTAACTTGAGAATGCCCAACAATTGCAATTCTTTTTTTCCTTTATGTCCACTGCTGTCTTACTGCTAGAGCAGAGGAATGTGGCCCACTGCCATATGTCACTATGGCTCTGGTCTTAAGAATTTCATACCCCGTGAAATACAGCTGACATTTCAATCCACAGTAACCTATTTGCAAAGTATTCATTTGCTCCTTACTTTATGAGTATCCAATAAAAGACTGCCATTTTATGACCCATTAAAAAAGATGAAAAAATTAAATAAAATTGTGAAAGACATTTGCTGGAAGTAATAAATAATTTACCTCCAATTTTCACACACTGGAAATTAAACTGGCAACTGCTCAAAAAGTTACTAAAATGATGGTGACAAAGGTATTTTAGAATCAAGTGCCGGAAAAAAAATAGCTAAAATGCTATACATTTTGGGAATACATAGTGGGAAGGAAAAAAATGATCTATGTTATTTTAAAGGGTGCTTTCCCTTAAAAAAAACCAAACACTTTCATGAATACATAGATTTAGAGTTATTGCACAGTTGATACTGGTAAGCCAGGATTGAGGGGGTGTGTTCTGACTCTAGATACATCTATGTGCACATATGCACCTGTATGTGTATGCCTGTATTCAGAACTCAGGCTGCAAAATCGGTAGCAGTGGTGGGAGAAGGAGTTTGGTGGAACTACCAATTCAAGTGTCGTTTTTTGCATGCCTGCCACGTTACCCCCATGTCATTTGCCATCCCCTACACAGCAGCCTGGCAGCACAGACGGATGCCACCCTGACCGTGCTTTATTGTGATGGTCACTTGAAGGCTGAGGAAACCAGAACATGTTGTGAATGACAATGGCATGTTCAGGCTTTTGACACAGAGAAACTCGCCCCATTGGCAGCTGGAGCAATACAAGGGTAGTGGCGTCTGCACGGAGATGCCATGCTCAGCTGTAGGACAGAGGGGAGAACAGGCTGTAGGACTCTCAGCAGTAGGCAATGGGAGTCTCAGTGAGGTCAGCACCAGCCTCACTTTATGGACATAGGGGTTTCATTTGACCAACTTTGCATTTGAAATTGTTGGCCATTATTAGCTAGGGATGCAATTAGTACTTAACCACCCAGTCATGCCAACCAAACCACAGAGCAGGTCTTCCCTGGCTCTCGATTAACAAACACCCAGGACCACCACTGACTCTATATCCAGGGTCACAGCCCTGCAGCAGGAGTAGGCCACACAAAACCATGGAGGAAAGGATTTCAAGTCCGTGGTTTTGGTTTTGTTGCCCTTCCTAGATCAAGATTGCAGCAAGTTCCCTTGGACCAGGGTTACAACCCCGGCCTGCCAAATGTTCAGTGCCGTTCCACCGTGCCAAGGGTCAGCTACACCTGGGATGCATGAGCAGCAGTTCATGTGAGTCGACAGGAATTGTACTGGGGACAGTTAATAATCAGCAGTTAATGATAAATGCTCAGCGTTGTTTTCCTCCCACCAACCACACAGGCATAAAAAGAACTATTTCATTATTTTCCCAAGGACAGTAAGAACAGCACACTATGCAAAGCATTATGGTGTTCTGGGGTTTAGGTAAAGAATTAGCACAACCTCATCCCACTCATCCCTTCTTGGTGTAGCTTAGCACCGACATAAAGCCAAACTTCATTCTCTTAGGAACCCTTCTTGTCAGCCCAGAACTGGCTCGCTTTTTCTGGCGCGAGGGCAGTGCACTGTCTGCTCGGGTTTGGCTTTCCACAGGAAACGGCCAGAAGTGCAGGGACAAGTCAAATATTTCACTGCTGGGAATGCCAGTGAAGTTGAAGGAGGGGGAAGCTGGCGATGAATTAGCGCGGAGCTCATAGAATCATGGGAACCTGCAGTAACAGGGTATGAAATGTCATTATTATGTTAAATGAGTCTATTAATTCAGCTCGGGATGCTATGTCCACTGCATAAGATTAAGCACTTAGTTCTGCTCATGCACGCTTTCTTAATGCTCTGGGAACACTGTGTGCCCTATTGAGGAATGCAAAGGACTGCATTAGCAATTACTACTGATCTTAACATCAGATCCATATGTCTTAGGAGCCAGTTAGCCTATACAATTCATTGAGGATGTTTCCATCTGTGAATATTCCCATTATAATCTCATTGTGTCAAGCTAAATGTATTTCTAAAATATTTTCAGAAGTTAATATTTATAACAGACATTAAGCCTCATCTGGCTGTATTTCTGGGTTTCCCCACCTGAGTTTATGCCCCTAGCCATTTTTTTTTTCCTTTCTTTTTCTTTTGCAGGGGGAGGGAGGGGATATATTGTACCATGTGAGTAAGTGATGACTGGTAACCATAATACTATTTTTTTTATTATTATTGGAACAAAATGGTTGCACAGAAAAATATATATATAAAAAAAAATGTGCAGGTGATGTTCAAGTGATGATGCTGAAAATAAATGCCAAGTCTCTGTGACTTTGCAAGGAAAGGAATTAGTCCAAGGAAAGGAATTAGTCCAAGGAAAGGAATTAGTCCAGGTGGGAGAGGGTCTGAGTCACGTCAACTCTTGACCCCGTGCTACTGAGCAAGAACAGCTGTTTACATTGAAGGATAATGTTAGTATCAAGTCAATGGGCCTAATTAGCCATGAGTACATTTATCATGTATTCCAGCCACCTGAGCACAGAGACTATCAGTGAGAACAAGAGATGAAAACAACCTGATTGAAGATTTCATCCACCCATTTCTGAGCTGTTGTAGCTCATGTGGCTGATGAGGGCAGCAGGAAGTTAAAAGGGGGCGAGGTTCCCTCATTTCCTCCTTTCTTTTGGTGTGGACTGTCATGGCAGCCTCTGTGCTAGAGAGCACCTCAGCTACAGTGTGCTGGGCAGGTGGGATGGCTGAGGAAATGCAGACAGGCCAAAAGAATACCAGGGGGCAGTCCAGTGGCTTCTTTTGCAAGAGCAGATTCCTTCTTCCCCAAGCACTTCTGAAGGCACAGCTCGGCAACTGGCTACTGAGAGGTAAGTGGGTTTATTGTGCTCCTACCTTTTCATAGTAATGGCTATTATCTGGAATAAGGACAATCTTAGTCAATAGACACCAATTCACTCTAGAGGGATGAACTGAATCCTAATTTAATTGCTCTCCTTTTCTCAGAACAAGGTGTTCTTGAAGCAATATGGAGTCACAATGTAGTGTATAGACTGAGGATGAGACCCTGGAAATGAGTCCTTAAACCTACACTTGAATAGCTGAACAAGTCGCTGAAGACTCAAGTGGCTAAGTACTGATCGGATGCATTGCCCCTTATATTAGCAAGTAATACAGTTCTGTGGCCCAATTAATCTACTGCTTTGTCAGAGAGGTTACAATAAGGCTATTCAGTTAATAGTACCACAAAAAGAAAGGGACTCTAACTTCTTAGTTAAGAAGTGAACAACAAATAAGCACTTCATGAAGTAGTATCCTTTGTGAAATGCATCTGAAACATACACAAGTTCACCCTGCAGCTTGTATAAAAGTTCTCCCTTTTTCACCCAAGGAAGAAAAAGTGACCAATTAAAAACAAAAAAAGCATTTCCAACCATAGGAAAAAAACAGTAGTGATCTCCTTCATATGGTTTTCAACTGCTTGCTTCACAGGAATGACTCACAGTACTGAATTTGATGAAGTTAGGGGCTTGTCTGAATTAACAGGTCATCTCTTATGTTCACCTGCACTGGAAATCACGCGGTTTTGTGTACTTAAATGTTTGAATACAGCTTATGTGGGAGCTGTACCTGGTGTGACTTGTGGAAAGCATCCTTTAAATAAATGTTTAGGCTTACTTTGTAGTAAGTTCAGAACTTCTTAGCTTATTTACTTTGTATTTTTATTCCATCTGGTGAAAGGAATGCAGAAAGACAAAGGCTAATTTTAACGTGAAATTGTTGTTGAGTTGCTAAATAACACAGCATAGAAAGGTTGCAGGGTAGGATGAGCACAGCAATGATTTTTGGTTCTGAAATCTGCTGCTTGTAGGCAGTGTGACTGTTGGATGGGAACAGTATACGAGAGGCATTACAGTGGCTGCGGTGGTCTGGTGCCAACACTGAGCTGATATGATGTGAAAGTTGGTGCTGGTTGAGGGCTAAATAGTAGCTTATTGTGTACTTGGCTTGTTTTTGATGCTTGCAGTGTTAGAAGTAACAACTGTGTAATCTTAACAATAAGTTAATGACACTTTTTGTGTGGGAATGTAAATCTGCTTATCACTGGTGCCCAGCCCCCACTCACACACATTTCCAAAGGCATTCATATGCCTCCTTTGAGAGAACTAATGGTACTGCATCAGCTTTTTTCTATTTAGATATTTATTTCATATTTGCTTGAAGAATTGGGCCAATGTTTTTGCAAGCACATTTAACTATACCATATGCCTACTTAAATCATCCCTATCAAACAAGTTGTAGGATGTTGCTCTGGTTCGTTCTGTTCTGTTTTCCCTTCCTTCACAATGTGTTTATGTATATTTATCCAATTTGTTCTGTTCCTCTTGCCAAATTGCAGGTTTGAGATCTTGACTATGCAGGGGCAGCTGTGCTATTGTTGATGCCTTACAAAACAAAGGTCACAGACTGAGCCCATATCAGTAGAACTCATGACAGCTGCATGTTAGCCATTATGGTATAGGCACAGAGTGATCAGTGTTCACAGACCCACAGAAGTAGGAATAAATCACACCTCACCCTTTGGTAAGCAAGAACTCAAGTCTCACTTTTAAGGAAGAATTTTTGTGCAAACTAGCCTCTTGCAAAATATCCTCCTCATGTAATTTATTGACATAATTTCCCCCCTCTGTCTAGGGAAAAAAACCCCATACTTTAAACAGTCCACAGCAAAAAGCTAAAATCTGCAAAATAGAATGGCAGTGGAGTTGTAAGGGATGATCTCTTCTGCCTGTAACTAAACTTCACTGTTACCACTTTAGAGATTGGTAAGAATTGCCAGCTGTTCTAGCCTAGGAAGCTACTGACCCCACAAAGAAGTAGGATACCCCAAGATGACATTTCCTTCAAAAGAAGGTTGTTTCCAAACCCAACCCAGCAACTCCAAGTAATGAAACAGCAGGGCGGGACCGATTCAAATGTCCTTTGTTGGGTAAGAGATCAATCTGCAAGGCTTGTGAATTCAAAACTATTTGCCCCTTGGGTGGCCTGACATTATTCCTCCTTCTCCTGCTGCCTTTCAGAGCAGAAGCCAAGAGTCCAAAGTTATTTAGAGGATGTTTCTTAAAGCCACACATAGCTTTTGAAATACCAAAGAGGAGGGAATGTAATAGCTGGAGCAGACTAACGAGATGAGGGACATGTCCACAGACACAGCTCTGAGACTGCACAGCTGTCTTTGAGGCTGGCTGTGTAAGGCTACTTCACCAGTGTGCTGTTAATTATTTAAAAGAGAGCACTAGGGAAACCACCACTGCATCTGTCACCCACAGGCAGGGAGACCCTTCACTCATTGCAGGACCAGATGTGTTTATTTGAAACATGTACTAGCTAGCTACTTAATGGGCTAGAATTATTAGCTAGAAGTTAATTAGGCAAACATATTAAACATCAGTCACCTGACACAGCATCATTTCTTCTAACACTGCTTTTACTTCTTTAGAGCTGTTATCAACCTTAGGAAAAAGGAGGGAAAAGTCAAGATCCCAGAAAGAAGCTGCAGTAAAGATAGGTCTGACATCTGATCACGGTGTACTGATGAAAACTGTAGTACTCCGGGCCTCAACTGTGGGCCTCGGTGCTGCAAGTGTACTAGCACAAGGAAGGATGCTTGTGTAAGGACCTGCAGGTGTTGGAGAAAAGGGAATTAACAGTGGAAAAAGGCTTTTTCTTACTACAGTGAAATGAAACTTGCAAAAGGATGGCTTTGCTGCTTCTGGGTGTATTTTACATGTCCCTGAAGAAGCAAGTGCTTCCTTAGCTTTCTGCCTGCACAGTGAACTCAAACACTGCTGGCCAATGCAAGATGCTCTTGTTGCCCCAGAGATTAAATTCAGAGCTGATTTAAGTTTGTCCCCCAGGTTCATGTCACAAAAATCAGTGGATGAAGTAAAGGCATAACATGCTCTCTCAGGTTTAGTATGGGCAGGGAAGAATAGTTAGGCTCCTTTGTCAGAAGCCTACCATGACAACCATTTTGTAGAACACTTTTCAGCTGCTCTTGAATAAGAGCAGCTGTCTAGAAACCAAATGAGGTAATTTGAAGGATGGAGCCCACAACCCATTCATCTTCACTGTGTCTGTTTGCTTTCATGTGCCCATGCTCTTCCTTCTTCTCTGGTAGTAGTATTAATAAAAATGACACTTGAAAACTGGAAAGCAAGACTCAAAGTGCCACTGTTCCACTGTCATGGAAACATCTTTCATTCAGAGTAGCTAGAGTTAAATATGAAGCATGATTCCTCTTTGTACTGAGAGTTTTTTCTCAAGGGAGGCAGAAGTGGAGGGCAAGAGTGCTGGTACTCGTTTGGCTGTCGGCAAATTTGAGTAACTGCATGCTTAGCTGCCATAGGGTGTCTCAAGGCCCCTAATGCCGTGAGCAGGAACTTTTTGGTGCATGGTGTAAACTGCAATGAATGAGTTTTAAACCAACTCCCCCAGTACACATATTTTTAAGGGATTTTACATTTCTTTGTCAGAGACCCATAGGAAGAAAAGACCTGGATTTCCAAGTCTGCTTCAACTGTGCGGAGCTACAAGCTCTACCAGAAGAGAGAACCTTGGCTTCCCTTAAGCCCCTACTGAGAAATGCTCTCAGTCAAGTTTAACATGAAGCTTCTCGTTAATTACCATTGTTCTCAGCCCTGTATATGATCCACAGCAAAAATCAGAGCAGCAAATTCTACCCTAAATCTGTACTTCAGAGATTAAAATCATTCCACCAAAACTTCGGCAGAATGAGAACAGCTGTCTGCATTCAGGCTATTGCAGACTACACAAAAAGCATAAAAAAAAGAAATTGAGCTAGTACTAAAACAAGCTCTAACAAAAATAGAGGGCAGGTAATGTGCACTGTCAAACAACTGGTCAGATAGCATTGCCAAACATTACAGGACTTCCTGCTGTGCAGAAAACAACTGGTTTTCTAAAAGGAAACAACAAAAAAAGGTTTATTTTTATATTCTGAGAAGTTGAGAAACTTTGTAAGAGGAATGGATGCAATAGGTGATTAAGCTCATTCCCGAAATAGGTTACTTGAGGTGTGAAGATGGTACATAAAATAAGACCATTACTACTTTCTTCCCTCACCTTATTAGTCCTAAGGCCTGAGGGACAATATCTGAGTTGTAAAGAGGGGATCAAAAGGCAAGTGGCATAAACCAGAAACAAATCTATTCGGATCTGAGAAGTGACAGTGCAGAAACAACACAATGCTGTTAGTGTTTCTGAATCCCCTCTGAGCTGCCACCCCATTCACAAATAACAGCAAAACAAGCAAAGCAGCTGTTGTCAACGGCATGAATGAAGACTTGAATGACACAACCTCCTCCTGTGAGAAGTCTGGCTAACAGCCAAATAAAAGCATGTCAAGGTAGCACTTGCAGCTCAGAAACAAAGCGATGGACTTAGTCCTAGAGATCATTCCCACTGTTTTCTTTCTAGGACAAAAGCTCTTACAGCTCTAAGAGTCTGAGCCATTTACTCTCCTATTACGTTGACTCTTGCAAGACTCACTCAGTAAGACTAATTTTTCCCTCACTAATTCCTCGCTGGAATGTCTGGATAGGAAGTACATTTACAGTTACCAATGAACTTGTGAAGTTGTGCTTTTGCCAAGTGCTTTTCCTACTAGTAGTACTTTAAATCTGATGATCACTAACAGATCCTCATTGCATTGTTGTGCACTCTGAAGCGAGCTGCATGCTGGAGACGAAACTGAAGTCAGTTCCTTTGAAACCAGAGGCAACTAAGATTTTGGGAATACAAGCGTAGTACTTTCCTTCCTACCACACAAAATAATTCCTATTTAATCTTTGCTCTTTAAGAGCCACCAGCTGTTTCTCTTGGATAGGATGTAGGAAGGGATATATGCAAGCTGAAGCCAAAATGATTAGAATGGAGGGCAAATCAGGTCATTAAAAAAAGCAATGCAGGCAGTACCATCCCTGCATGTGAACTGATCACAAATTCAAGGTAATTGCAAGCACTTAGACTCAGGTTTATGCTTGGACTTGTCCTTTTTGCCTTAGTTATTCCTTTAGCTTACAAGCCCAAGGAGAAAGATACTGCCCACTTCTGTCTAGGGCAGCCCTCAGTCAAGTGCAGCTCTCTGCAAGAGTGTCAGTGTCACTCAAATGAGATGGAAACCGTCGGTGATTCCACTTAACCTGATGGTTGACTTTCTGTCAGTGTTTTCAAATGCACAACCAACTTTTCACACATGTCCTCAGATTTACTGAATGTGTTTCAAGTTATGAGAAGCTTACATAGCTCTTGAGAAGCGTGTGTCCTTGTTGGACCAAAGGGTGAACACTTGCTTCATTTTATGAGCTCATGAGCAAACACTGTGAATTCAAGTGCGGGAGGCATAAAGGTGGTAGGTGGCCAGCAATACTGCAGCTGCATTAAAAATTCTTGCAAGAATGCAATGCTTCTCTGAACTATTTCTTTGACAATGATAACTCTCATCTGGTTGGTTCATTCAGAATAATTCAGTGCCTAGTCTAAACTTTCCTTGCTTTGAGTTATCTGGCACAAGATAGAGCAAATCCAAAATTGCTTACTGAAACATTCCAATGAGAAACTAGAGCTAAAACAAACTGAGGTAGTTTAGCAGACTTGTAAATATTCACTACAAGTAATTAAGTAAAATACTGTATTGTCCAGTTAGTTTAAACTTGTGTTATTGTCATCCACTCAAGTAAAAGTGAACCTGTAAGTGTTTAGTAAGAGGAATGTGCATTGTTCTGATAGTGGGTTTTTTTCCACTGAAGGCAGAGGAGTTTTCGCACTGGCTTAGAGGAACAGAAGCCATCTTTTATGTCAAGCCTACGGTTATTCTTCCAAATGCATAGTCGAACGCAAGAGCAAAATCAAGAGAATAAAAGCTAATGTAGCACAAGAACATAGCCTTAAGAATACACCATTTTTTCCTGTGCTGGTCTACCTAAAATACAAATGCTGTTTTCTTAAGTACAGTGGCTACAAAACTGAAGGGAGAGGTCACAAATCTCTAATTCAGCTTGCTTCCCCTGAGCTGTGTCAGGACAGGAAACTTAAGCCTGAGCTGCAAAGGGCAACTTACTTTCTCAAACAGTGTGCAAGACTCTAAAAGTATGTGGCTTTTTAGTGGTCAGTGCAGTAGAATCTGAGTCCCTAGTAAACCCCCTT
The DNA here is from genome assembly GCA_013399075.1 of Chloroceryle aenea. Lineage (NCBI taxonomy): Eukaryota > Metazoa > Chordata > Aves > Coraciiformes > Cerylidae > Chloroceryle > Chloroceryle aenea. The sequence continues at coordinate 70,462 of VWZY01005994.1, read as the reverse complement.
AGATGTTATGTCACCATATGCAAGTGTTCTCTCAAAGTACATGAAGCTAAGCCATTCAAGTTGGGTTTGTCACCTCATCTTCCTGCAGGGTGTACGTGTTACTTCTCCTCTCTGGATTATTTCAACACTTTATAGCTTCTTTTATAATGCATAGAAATACCAAGTAATTCTCACCTGTTAGCTAATCGGGGTCTTAAGTGAGATGGTTTTGTAAGCAGACTATGTAATTTTGCAGTTACAAAGCAGCATAAGAAGGTATTTTTAAATGGCACAAGGCCCACAGTGATGTTGTCACATAACCTAAGGACACCACATCCATCTGCTCCATGGTACTGTGGGAAAAAACAGGCTTTGTAAAGAATGCTTGGTTAAATCTGCAGCTGGCATTTTGGAGTCTCCTAACTAAATGCAGCCAGCAGCTGGAAAAGAAGTAGAAATATGCTGTGGCTTAGGTCCAGGAGACCTGGGGTTTACCAGCCCAACATCTTGAGTACTTGGGCATTTTATTTATTCAACATGGGTTTCTATTGCTCTGCATGTGAAGCCTGTGAAATCAGTCAATAAGAAGTGTCTCCAATAGGAAAAATGATACCTGTTAAGTGTTGTTGCTCCTTACCCAGGAAGGAAACTGAAGCTAATTTTTAAGTCACAAAGCTAACTCTGCCTGTGTTGCTCTTAATTCCACTAAAAAGAGCAGACCGGTTGTTGCTACATTAGTGGCTAATATTAGCTCCACTACATGAGGAATTACTGGGCGTTATCCAGCAATAGCCTGAGCTGTGCCAATGGGAAGTCAAGAGTTCAAGTATGTACATATCCTTCAGAGCTGTCAGTCTTCTGCATAGCAAACTGTTTATCTCGGGGCCAAAGCTGTAACTACTTGAATAATGGAAGTGTATTTCTCATAGTAACTTGAGGAAAAATGCTTTTCCTGATCTTCTGTATGATTTCACATGCATTGTTGTGCATTCTCTTGCAAACAGTGCTGAGAAGGAATGTGCTGTGATTAGGTGCTTGATCTGCAGTTACAGCATGGCGAGTTGTCTAGTGCAATAACGCTTCACAGGCCAAACAGGCTCTTCACAGAGTAAGAAAAAAAGCAGCCTGTTCAAATAACTGCCTCTGAGCTTTAATCTATATACATATTCCACACATTTGACATCCATTTGGCAGGATAGGCTGTTTACATTCTCTCAGACTAACAGTGTGTGGAAAAACACTCGGAGCTTTGGATCTTGGGGTGCTTAATATGAGGGCCTAATTTACTACTGTTCTGTTGTAGGTAACTCGATGGAGTTACCCTTCTGCTCCAGTTGCTGTGGAGGGGAGGGGTCTTTACCTTGAGTGATTTACCATGTTTGGATGACAAAATTGGTTCTCTTGCAACTGCACATGGTATGCATTTGTTTTAGGCAGGACAGCCGTTTTGTTGTACAGTTGGCACAGAGCTACAGGCAGCGTAGCTCAACTGAAAATGGTGCAATGCACTGTTGAATACCAAGGCACAAGTGTCTAGCAAACTCCTGCTGCATGTAGGACACGCATGTAGGACAAGGCCAATGTTTTGTGTAGCTTTGTCAAAGGCAACTTGTGTAGCAGGAAAGTGTAACGGTGTTAGAAACTCTCCCCCTTCCTCTGCTCTTTATGTAATCCTCCTCCTTGCTTTTCCCTGTGTTGCCCCAAACCAGCTCTTCTTCCCTGGAGAAGAGCTTTGGCAGCTGCACAGAGGCTCTGATGCAGCTCCTCTGTAGTGATTCACTCTTCTCTTGCACTGGGGTTAATCACTGAAGTTTTCCTTTTCAACTGCGTTCTGATTTTTCCTGGTTGCTATTAATGCACAAAACAGATGTTTATTTTGGGTTTTGCTGTTGGTCTTAGAGCATAACTGAGACAGCTGCTTGTTCCTTATCTTGGAAAAGGACCTGCTGAAAATATCTATATGACATGTATGGTCCTTAAACTGCTAAGAATTGCCACTGGAAAAAAAGTAGAGAGCTTCCTACTGGAAGCTCCCCATCCAAAGAACTCTGAGAAACTACTTGCAAAGCAGGGAGAAAGCCAACAGCCTGAAAGTCTCTGCCCTCCTACAGGGCCAAGATCTGACATGCACTCTTCTGACTTCTGGTTAGCTTAGAAGTTCACAAATCTGAATGATGAGGTTGAAGCAATCTTAAAAGCCTAGGGCATGTCTGAATTTGAGAGGAGTTGGAAGGAAGGATTAGTTCCCAAAGGGCCAGAAGTAATGTGTGGCTGTGGCCAGTGACACGTAGAATAAGGCTAGAACTGCAGTTTAGCCACAGTGCTGTTATGTGATTGCTGCTGTTGTTAAATTAGTGCCTCGTTTTATCATTACATGTTGAGCAGTGGTATGCATCTTGACACATAATTTTAATAATAGCTTGTAAGTGTCAGTGATAATGTAATCTATTTAACAATGAGCCTAAAGATTATCCAGAAGAGAGCATATTATGCTCTGTTAAAACAGCTAATCTGCATAAAACTTCTGACAAGCCAGACCTTTTCAATGTTTAATAAACTGGCTGAATATTCATTTTTAAGGCACTGTCCAAATTGGTTTGGTCACAGATGATTATTTAAAGCCCATTCCAAAGCTGGCAAATACACGGGGGAAATAACACAGGAATGGGGGTTAAAAAAAGGCAACAGCAAACCCCTCACAAAAACAAGAGAAGACTGCCTCTAGCCAAAATGCCTCGTGATTAACATCAGCAATAATGGTCCAGTTCTAGCAAAACGCAGGATGACATTTGTTTCAAGTACTTACTGGCCGCTTTTGTATAGGATTGGTGCAGGGCAGAGCAAAAAATCAGATTCCACCGTTTTTGGTTTTTCATCTGAAAAAACAAATCACATGAGCTCAATATACTGTGCTGCTTAAATGAGAAGCTGATGTGTCTACACACTCTAAAGGCCCTTCCCTTGCCCCAATAAGTACTGCAGTTACTGGTTCAGTAGCATCTGGAACCTGCAAACAAGGCAGGCCCAAGTCAGGGAATAAAGCTGCTGCTATTTGTCATACCTTGAAAATACCAACCCAAAGTTGGCTTTAAGAGACAATGTGAGCCCACATGACATTGCTTACTTTATTTTACACAAGTCAGCTCATGCTGGTAATTTCCTAGAACCAAGACCTTTTTGCAAGGAGAAAGAACATAGGGTGTTTCCTAATATTTGGAAGATGGTTCATCTCTAATTAGCTCAACCATGTGCACTGCATTCCAAGGCTGCTTTATGAATTGTGATTGCAGTACCACTTCCTCAGGCTTTTGAGTCTCTAGCTGTTTGTTAATCTCTGATGCTGATGTGGTACGCGTTTGTAGAGCACCATGTCCAGGAGAGCACTCCTCCTGCAGTTGTGAAAATGAGAGGAGGACGATCTCGTACCTCATCTCTTCGGTAAACTGGGAAAAATTCTGCTCCTGTGTGCAGAACCACCCTCCTAAAGTTCCCCACTGTAGGACTGTTTCTGTATTGGAAATGCTCCTGCAAGCATGGACTATTTCCTGATTTAGGGGTGAGAGCAGACAAATGATCTGCCAGATAAACTTGGATATGACTCTGCCCTGCATTTAGGGAACAGGCAGACATACAAGTAGTTCAGGGGCAGCTGAAGGAGGAGCTGTTAGCATAGATGAGCTTTTCTTATGTGCTATAATCTGCACTGACTGCTTGGCCTAGATTTGGGGCTAGTTGTGAGGTGCAGAAGAGGGATTAGCACATTGCCATATGTTTTTGTCTTAATGGTATGTTTCATAGATTATTTTTCTATCCCACATCTACATTTGGCAGGTTTCCTTTCTAGCATTTGGTAATGGTTCTTTATAAATGCAAAAAGAAAAACATGCCAAATGCATCTTTTAAAACCACAAGAACTGACAAAACAAGGGTTTGCTGTGAAGCTAGTACCGAAGCAGAGCGCAGGCCATCAGTAGGGGGAACTCTCAAGTACATGCTCACACAAGTACCCTCTGTTATACCCTCAAATTTTGAGGGTTCTGCTGAGAGACTGCTGTTTTTTGTAGAGGAGCATGCAATGACACAGGAACCACTCTACTTTTCTTCAGACCATCTCCTTCCTCCTGCTACTGCTCAAAGCACTCCTCCTACTTTTTTTTTGTTCATCATAGCTTGACTGTTATTTTAGGTTACCTCTGAGATGTAAGCACTTGGAGGTCAGCACAGAGCTGTAGAGAAGGAACTTGTATTTGAGGGGAAGGATCACATTAAATTTCCTTCTCTGCTTCCTATACTTCCTAAACATTTGCTGTTGTCCGTTGCTGAAGGTGAGAACCTGGGTGGGCTGTAGCAGACCTCTGGCAAGACCCCATTATAGCAGCTCCTTTTTGCTACAGTGTGTAGTGAAGACACTGCTACGTCAGTATCCTGTGTTTGCGTGCTTTACTGCATCCCCTACCGAAGCCAAGAAAACAGCCTAGAAATCTAGCTGGAAACTCTCATATCAGATTCTAGCAAGTACGTGGGGCTTCATCTGGTTATTTCTACCATGTTATTTCTACCATAGTTATTTCTACCATGACAAAGGAGACCTACATCTGAAGTACAGCTAGGCTGTACCTGAGCAACAAAATTGGAGAAACTGGAGTCAGAATACACTTCAAAAGGTCACTTGAAGATAACATGCCTCAGATAATCTTCAGTGATGCTCCCTTAAGTTCTAAAAGACTTTCTAGGTAATACATCCAGGCATGAGACATGTTTACAATGAGAACCATTCTCCTCCTCCCTCACTTAAACCTGCTGCAGAATTGGAAGCCTGTTGCCTCTTCTTCTTGTCTCAGTGGACTGAGGGAGCCCAGCGTATTCTCTTCAGCTCTCTGGCAGCCCATACTTAACAATTCCTTTGTTCCTTCTTATTTCCCTGGAGATGCAACAAACTGAACTTTTCTGTCCTTCCTTACAGCTTTTCTAAACTTCTCCTCCTCCTTGCCAGCTTCCTCTGGACACTCTGCACAGTGGATTCACCCCCACATTTGCAGCATGGAGCATGCTGAAATCCCTATTCCTAGGGGGTAGTGTTGGCAACACAGCCCCCCCAAATTTGAATCCACCAATCACTAACTACTGTAAGCCTGTTTGGTGTATGCTGCCAGCCTTGCTATTAAATAATGCTGCCATGTAGTATGATAGTAGCACACTTCAGTAGGACTGGTCAGGTTTGCCTTTGTGATGTTCATGGAGAACATCTATAGGCTTTTGTCTCCACCACCATAATGCAGTCCATTAGAAGATCCTGGCTGGTACGAATGCCACTATGAACGTACCTATATTGATGCAAGCCTCGAAACACTCTTGTGAATAAAGTATTGTGTTATTGTTTTACTTTGTCAATGGACAGGCTGGGATGTAGATAAGTGACTGCTCATGGTCAGCAGTAAGCCAGGAGCAAAGCAGGAACAGAACTGAGGAGTCCTGATGACTTGAAAACCAGCTATTTAAATTTAAGTTCTAATTCTCTTCAGGTTATGTAACTGTGTCTCAACTGTTTGTCCTAGGTAGTGGAAAATTAATTTTATTCATCTAGAACTAAAGTAGTCGGGCTCCCCACTTCTCCAAGAAAGGTATACCATGATTTTAAATACACAACTGCAGCAACAATTCCACCACACTGCAGATTCTAGCTCTGTGAAGCTGGCTTATGCAACAAGCTTAAATTAAGCAAGCTCTAGTTTAAGAGGAAACAAAGGCTTAATTGAAACTGAAGGGAAATTTAAACAAGCAGAATCTACAGTTCACCTTGATCCAGAATTACTGTGCTGTTTGGTTTTCTGCCAAATTATTTTAGATATTTACCAGACAGGGGAGAATGGCAGCCAGCTGAAGTATATGTGATATCCAGGGTAAGGAAGAAAATACCCAACTGAACATGTATTTCCAGCTTATGCATTTAAGACACACTCATGTAAAAAATGAGACAGTAGGCAGAGGAAAAAATGAGTTGGGTTTTTTCAACAGGTACTTTTTGGTCATTTTCCAACTGACCTTGCTTCAAAGAGTTAGAGCTTAGAGCAAGAAGCTGGATGTACTTATACTAGCAGTCTACTTTAGCTTCTGGATATAAATCAAAGACAGATGTTTTCATTAATTTCATTTTTTCCATCATCTACATTGTGCCAGTTCAGGGAACAGAGCAGCACAAGAAGACTAATCCAAATTCAGTCAAGACTTTTCATTTGTCCTGCTGCAAGTTGATGCATTGAGCAAGAGAAGAGTAACTCCTGACTATTTTGCTGAAAATTAGATTCTCCATGAGCATAATTGCTTAATCAGCAAGAATAGAATGGTCTGTACTCAGTTACTTCTGGAGCCTTTCTAACATCTGCAGCATTCCACTCAGAAACATTTCCCCAGTGGTATTTCTGTAGTTTGACAAAGGAATAACTAAGGATTGTAACATCTGTCCAATGATGAGTGCTAATAATAAAAAACCCCAGGCACCTACACACCCACCCCACTCCCAAGGAATACTCAGGTAAAACTACATGGAGAGTGCCTGTCAGAAATGCCGTGGTCGCTCAAACACAATTCCTTTCTGTGGGTCAGGAAATTGAAGTCCAGTTCAGGTCCTAGCTTCAGTGAGACCCTCTCCTGGAGGAGAGTGCTGCTTGGGAATCTGAGCTGACAAACAATGGCAAAATACAGGGACAGAAGTACCAGCTGTTCTGACTTGGCCTTATTCTGTGCAGCTGCAGGAGCTCCAGGAAGAGGATGGACTCCTGTGACAGAAGGGCACCCATGCCCTGTCAAGCCCTCGAGACAACCAGCACAATGGTTACACATCGGTTGGGTGTACCAGAGCAGGCGGAGAGATGCTCCAAGATAAGCAGGCAAGTACACATTGGAAAAGAGGGCACTGTGGAATCATGATGAAATAGTCTGTCTTAGCCTGGGTTTTATGAGAAGCAGCACTTGGTTGGTATGCTCCATGGTCATGTTTTTATTGGCAAGCACCTGCTTAGTTGAACACCAGGAGCCAGACCACTATCACTGTGTTAACTCCCACAGACAGCAATTGCAGGCAAGCTGCTAAGTAACTTGTGTCCTCTTAGTAATCCTCAGAGTTTTCCTGTTTTCATCCTCTTTGATTTTCTCTTTTTGATTTTTAACTAAATGAGGTAATGAGAAGCAAAATAAATCACTCATTAGAAAGCCAAGGTAAATAATATCCAATACTTACGAATTGTAGTTCCGTTCACTTGATAGGTACAAGTGATGCCATCAGTTTTCCCCCCAAGGGTTAAGCCGTTTCCTCTAAGAACAACTTGAAATTCCTCTGCACAGAAAAGTGAAAACCCCAGTCATGAATCTTTGGTGTACTGCATTAAATTAGGCAAAAAGTTCAATATAGCCTGCAGTAAATGAAGCACAAAATAGCAAAGCTTCCAAGTTACTCAGGTCTCCTTTTTAATTGACCCCTGGGTACTGCATTCTTCAGTTAGGTCCCTATAGGGAAAACAAAGATTTTCTCCCAGATCTTTACCACTGAGGCAGCCCTATTAAAACAGCAGTTGATTATGACTGTCACCAGGATCTGTGGCTCAGCTGCACTGTAAGAAACTGTTTCTCAGACAATACTCTGATAAATGAGAGATCTGGGTCTCTAAGACAACTCCCCTAACTTGGATCAGGCCCACTTGAAGTGCCAGATAAACAAGATATTTTTCCTCAGTGCTATTTCTCTGGAAGATGCATAAGGGCCACATTATTTGTCAACTATGAAGAGGACTGAAAAAGGTTTGTTTACTGTGGCCCCTGATTTCACAGAAATGAACAACTTCTATGACTTTGTAAAAACTTCAAAATAAGGAGATTTTGCAACTACCTTATTTTGATTGGGCTTAAACTGTGTGGACTGTGAAACTCAGAAGGACAAGCCCTTAAAATTTTGTTCAACTTGTCTACCTAATGCATTACCCCTTGCTGCACAAAAATGCAGTTAAATGCTGCTTACACTCCTCAGACTTGCATCAGGGCACTAGAAATACTGCTGTGAATTTATATGAGCATACCTTATCGGGATTCTCAGAACTTAACTCCGTGACCATAGGTAAAACACTGTGTCACAGAATAGGTCACTGCTTTGGATACAAGGGCAAGTGCAGGGCCTGACTAAGAGGAGAAGGGCAGATAAATTTGTCTCAAATTTTACTTGCATTACTGAAATCAATATAGTAGTCCCTTGAAGACAGTTCCTCTGCAGCGAAAAATTAATCTAGAGAAGGATCTAATCTTTAGCTCCTTGACCAATTTTTAGATATATTTTACTCCAGAAATCTGTGGTGCTTTCCCTGGGTAAAATAAGGAAATAAGAGTCCTATCATTATTGAACACTATTTTTCAACTATAAATACTTACCTCCCACACAGACACTGGATGGCTCCAAATACAAAATCTCAGTGCATGACTGCTTCAAAATCTATGGCAAAGGAAGAAACTAGTCATCAGTAGGTTTCAGACTGCAATTTTGAGAAATACTATTTAAAACAAATGTTTGTCCCTAGAAGATATACACACATAGCTACAGGTCTGGTTTGCACAAGGACTTTGTAGGACACTGCCTTGACAATGTAAAACTTCTGCAATTCTGCATAGACAAGTCTCTTAAGAGTTCACAGGCCTGGATTAGTTTGTTAAATCTGGGACAGTCTTCAAAACATAATGATGTCTGATTTTGGTTTTTAAATTTCTGTCCAGATCCCTAACCTCATTTTCCATGAGTCCAAATCCTAATGTTTAAAGCCAAAAATTAGTCACAAGGAGCCTGATCCAAAACCTAATCCAGTCAAAAGCAGTCCTCCAACAATCTGGGGGTGAAGCCAAGTGCATGTTATTCCAAGTGCTGGCGTGCTGCCCTGTGTAAAGCAGAGCAGGAACACACAGTGTTCCTGACTGCACTGCCTTCTGTTGAATGGGGTTTTTTCATTGCTGCACCAGTCAGCCTGCTTTGGTTCCCCACCCAGTCAGGGAATATTCTTGCAAGGGGCTGGGACAGAACAATACACCTACAAGTGACTTAGAAATACAAGGGATGGAAAGTAAGAGAAAGGAGGAAGGACCCACCTTGGGATTTTAAGCTATAAAGGTCTTACACACCACCCTTGGTTTCATCTAAGTCACCTCTTACCGTTTACAAATGCATCAAGTGATGGAGTTACCCCTGATCACTTCATCAGAGGCATAAATAGCACCTTGGCCCCAATTACTGCGGACCGTTTTCTGTTTGAAAATGGTGCATCTCAGAAGGAATGTTGCTGGAATCAAACTGAGGCCATACTCTCCTCTCACTGCTAGGATCCCGGTCCTACATCAGGGCCCCCTCTCTTACTTCTCCATGATGGAGACGGGATACCTATTACCAAAATGCTCATTGCCCTCTCTGAGAGGTAATGAGAATTCTATTAACTCTGAAGGAATGAGCTACTTGAAGCTTGTAAGGTTAAGGTTAACTTCATTCTACCTTCACATGATAATGTGTGTTGGCTTGTATTTTTTCCCAATGGTATTCAATTTTCCTCACTCAGAAAACTCTCACAATGTCTTTAGAAAGCCTTCTTTGTAAGAAGCAGTGTATTTTCAGCAGGCACCTACATACATAATACTATATGGAATCTGCTCTGGTTCTTGTAATGGTGTGCACAGTAGGAGGTCCTGTTACTGTACCCTCTAACTCCAGCTGCCAAACCTGCCTGCTTCCTCAGAGTTGGCCAAACTGTCAGTAAATGTAACTATCTTACTCCTTTTGCCCTTCCTTTAAATACTTCGTCAACTCCTATTCCACTTGCTAGTCATTTGTGTTGCTACATCTCCAGGCCTAGCAGAAACCACAATGAATGTTATTGTTTGTTATGACAAAGCATGCCAAGCTCTGAAAAACAGAATAGCCTGCCTCATTTAACGCTTTCCATGTTGCCTGTCTCCCCACAAACTGCTGTGCACACATTATCTCTCTAGTGCTTCAAAACCAATTTCGTAAACTTTAAGCACTAATTAAAACAAGAGACAACCTTGCAGGCCCATCATTTGGATGGGACACAGCAGTAGAGGTCTTGGGAACGAATGCAGCTTCAAGTTCAGTGCGAGGCAACTAGTTTATATGAGCTATCTTGTGTCACTTCCAAAAAAGGACTTAGCTTTTTGATTCCCATTTCAGTGTAGCAAGAGGAAGTGTAACACAGTTGGGGGTCATATTCTATGCAAAATAAAATGCATAAAGAATTAAGCATTTTATTCCTCCACAATAAAACATGCTCTGCTTTTCCTGCTACTTTTCCTACTCAGTTGGAGGAGTAGTCCAATTTAAGTTAATAGACTATGGACTGGCTTTAATATGAAGTACAGATCTAGCAGCTGGGACCACGAAAGCCCACTAAATTTTTTCTTTAGAGCAGCACTGTGTAGACAGGGCTGTTGAAGCCCCTATCATGGCCCCATTTGCCCACTGCCTGATGAAATAGAGCCACTTTATGAATTGGGGCAGGGTGAAGGCAAGACAATAACAAACAATCTGCCTTTCCTTAGAAAGTAGTGCTTCTCTAAAAGCATTGCCTATAGTGATTTTTTTTTTTGAACCACTTGTCTCCAAATGCAATATAAAACAGGAAAAGAACTTACTGGGACATGCCTAACTCACTTTGAATGTAAGAATAAGTGGAGGGGCAGGAGGGAAATCCCAAAGGAGAAAAATGACCTAGATTAAATTATCACAATTCATGAACAAAAGCAAATTTCAATATAGGGTTCAGGATACACTGATTTCCTGCATGGCAGCATGGAATTCATACTTATATCAAGAACACCACATCTGTAGGTATAAGGCAAGTAATTACTGGGGTTTAACACTGTTCCTAGCAATAGACAATCACTTTAACGTTTTCCATAGTTTTAGTTATTGCCCTTCCCTTCAACAGCAATTGGGTAACCTTAGGAAGCATAAATATAAGAGAACTTGTGAAGAATGAACTGGCACTTGGTGGAACCAGCCTAAAAGCTTAGGGCTAGTTTTGTGCTCAATCTTTTTACATTCTGGGTTCTTCTGACCCCCACACACACCCCCTTAAGCAGCACTGAAACAATATTCAGGACTGCATTTACCATCAATTAAGTAAAAATTAGAGCATTCTTGCCAAGAGTCAAATCCCATTAACTGTACAAGCACAACCACTTTGGGTAGTTGTGTTTGCAGTGCTCTGTGTCTTTCCCCATTCAGGATAAGCAAAGAGAATCACCTGGTATTTCAACTTCATTATTTAGAAACCTACTGCCCACAAGAGCAGTTAAATAATCACTATATAAGGCCATCCTTGGATAGGACAGTTATTCTGCTGACATCAATTCCAATAAGGCTATAAACTTAGTTTAGCAGCATGCGGGGAGAGATTCAGAGAGATGATGTCACCCATTTAATTTCCAGATCTCACACCAAATAAAGGAAGGACACACTTCTTCCAGGGCTTGTAAAGGCTCTCCTAGTCACCTCCCTGCAAGGCAGCTATCCCAGAAACAAACATTTCCCCACACACAACATGCAAAAGGATGGAAACCTGTCAGCCTGTGTCCTGTCATCTTCCAGCTTCTGGACTGGAGAGGTGTGGAGGAACTAGAGTGGTTGTTCCAAGTCTGAGACCTGTGCTATGGCACTGGTTTGAGCTGGAAACGCTGCGGGGCTCATGGGAGTGCAGAGCATCCCATCAATCCCAGCTGTGAGCTTAGCACTTCAGCACTCATTACGCAGCACCTGCGGCTGCTGAGAAAAGAGAAGGCTGTAGAGTTCTGCTCTTTGAGGTAGTCAGTCTGGTGCACTTGAAAACATGAAATTCAGGCCCCAAACATTCTGTTGTTCAACATCAGAACAACAGACAGCTGAGGAAACTTCATTCTGCAGTTCCTCTGTATCCAGAATTTGTTACTTCACTGCCATATTGCAGAAGCAGCAGCTGAGCATCTAAGATTAAGAGAATGTTGTTAAGCTGTGTTCTAGGAACAGTTGTTATAACAGCTACCTCAGTAACAAGACAAGAAGGCAGCTTATGCTCAGTGCTGAAAACACCACCCAGCACAGTTGAAGGCAGAGAAGCCTCTAAGGCTTTTAGTGAAATAGCATCTCCTTGCTATTAAGTGAAAGGACACTCTATTCTTCCATAGCATTTCCCAGTACTGCAAGTTAATTTCATAATACTTCTGAGAGTGGAAGGTATCAGAATGAAGGCATCTGAGATACCTCACGGGCACTCAGAAGTCAACTCACCCCTGATTTGAGCTCAGGGACTTACACTGGGGTTCTGTTTGACTAAAAAAGCTTTTCCTTTCTGAGAGGGTCACTCAGAAATCAGCTCTGTCCTTTAGAGGAGTTTCTATGTACTCAACTCTTACTGTCAAATGCTTTTTATCAGCTTACAGCAGCAAAGCATGCAGCAATCAGAACCAGAATGGTTTAGCTCCTGAACCAGCTAACTCACATTCACAGGTTCTCTTTAGGTCCTATGCTGTCCGATGGATGGCCGTCTCCTCTTGATCTATTTCAGAGGCTTACAAGCCCCAGGCAGTTTTGTGTTCAGTGTAAGCTTAATTTTTCTCTGGCAAAAACAAGTAGATGTGAGAATTTTTCTTAAAGCAATTGTAAGAAGATGGTCTGTTTTTAACAGCTTTTCAGTTTGGGGAGACTTGCCACCTAACAGTTTTTTTGTGAACAACCTGATCCAGTACTTAAAATCTGTATCGATACTCAATAGTGGCATGGATTTCTCTGCACTTCCCACTGGAAGGTTCCTGGAGGCTCACATCAACTTCACGGTCCCTGTCCTAAGTGGTTTACCATGTTTGTCATTAATAAAACATCTAATTCAATTAGAGATGTTTTACAGAAACACTTTCAGTTTCTGACCTGTAGGTGTCTGATTTGAAAAACAGAATCTTGTTTTGTCAGAGTTAAGCTGCAGAAACAATACACCTACACAAATAATTACATTAGCATAGAAAAGGCAGATGTCCTGGCAATAAATTGCCAAAAGGCAGCCGAATAAGATGATGTAAGGCTCTCTAGTGCTTATAGTCTTTACAAACTCCAGCTCTGTTTATAAATTTTGCCTTGTCATAGACCTTGCCCCTGTGTTAGGCAAACATTTCTTTCTGTAGAAAATGCACCTTTCTGCACCTTCCAGTACCTCTCTAACTTGTCACAGACTGGGCCCAGCTCTGCTTCTGACTCGCTCCTCACCCTTGCTATTGCTTCTTAAAAGTTCTTGGATTTTAAACAGTAAAGCAGTACGTCTCCTGCAGCTTTTTAAGTATTTTGACTACCATGCACACAGAACATACTGTGGAACAGAGCTGTACCATGCGGCACAGTGTTACATGCAGGCTAAAACAACTTTCCCTTCCAGCACTTTAATGAATTTCATGTTCCAAGAAATGGTGAGAACAATACAGTAGTAATGAGCCACAAGCAACCCAACTGTACATCGACAATTAACAAAATACGCTAAGTGTCAATTTATTTCACAGCGCCATTCGATTTTGCTTAGCCCCCGTACGCAGTTCAAAAGTTGTTGGCAGCACGCAGCACCATAAATCATAACTTGCGTGGCATCTGTTCCTCCCTGGAACTGTATGCCGAGTTCAGAATTTGGGGCAGGTCAGCAGCACAGCTGCATTCTTTATTGAACCACCATAACAATTTTTAAGTCTACTGCTCTGAAACTAGGAAATGATACAGTGTTTGCTTCCCAGTAAAAAGCTGAGTATAAACGTGGACTGCTGGAGGAAGAGAGCTCTTAGATGCGTTTTGATCAGACTTGGCACACTAATAATTTTAAACTACTAAGAATTTACAGAGTCATCAGTGGCCTTTATTCCTTAAAATTCAATTCCAAACATGTACCTCTTTGTTTACATCATTGCTTGCTGGAAGCCAATCCCAAATCAGGCTGCCTTGACTCTTTTACAGGGGAAAGCAAAATGGTTCTGGGAATAGAAGCATATGTACTGTAAGGGAACAAATGCATCTAAATTGCTATTTCCAGAGTTTTAAGGGTGCTCCCCTATCTAAATTACTATTTCCAGAGTTTTAAGGGTGCTCCCCTTTAAAAAAAAAATCTTATTTGCTACACTCATGTATGTCAAGACCTGTGCCAACATGCTGACTGTGCGATATGATCACTTCCAGAGTCCACGTGCAAAAGTGTACGTATAGCAGCATTAGCTCCTGCTCGCTGCACACTGAGCTTGCGCCTGGAGCGCTGCCTTTTGATCCACCGCCAGCCAGTCACGTGTACTCTCACTGCCAAGTGTGTGCTGCACAATGCAGAAAGATGGCAAAACGGAACTAAAAAAAAAAGTCTTAAATGCTACTCTTATGGCAAACTCAAGGCTGTTTTTTTCTGTGGAGACTTCCACCCCCTTTTCTTTCCTCTCTCCCTTCTGAAAGTGAAGTTCATCATTTACTTTAGGGATGCTGTAAACACAATGTTTATTGAGCAAAATATAACCAACCGTGAGGAAAGCAGACCTAGGAACAACAGTAAACTGCAAACATAATTAAAACTGGAGAAAGTACGTCCATAGCATGATGCACAAAGAGGATGTGCCTTTCCGCACAAACTGTGCCAGGTGCCTCTCAGTTAACTGTGAAACCTGCATCACAAAGAGATGCACCTCCTTTAGTTCTGCCCTCGATCAAGATATGGTGGTAAACTCGCTCCTTAACCACCTTCAACTTGGTCATTGTTCCTGCAAAACACGGATACTTAATTGGATAGAATGTACTGCAGGAAGGAAAGATGGCACCCACTGCAGCTAACCCACTAAACGGTGTCTGACAGCTGAAGAGTGTTTAAAACTACCTTTAGCCACTCCTCTCAGTTGGATCAGTGCACATAGGCAAAGCCTCTTTTCACTGTCAGCTGTAATACTCAGGCTCTCCGAACTGCTTCCTGATTAGGGACCACCTGCACCTTTGTGCTGACCAGGGAATGCCACACACCTGCATGGCTGGGTGTTGGGAGCGGCTGTTTTACTGGTAGGCAGCACAATGCTGCTTGGACAAGTGTAAGTGGGATCTAGAAGCTCTGGGTCAGAGCTGCCCAAGGCTGTCTGAGCCTGTGGAATAACGTTCTCAAGTTGGTCCCTTCTCTGGTAAGTTAATACTTCTGAGCTTTATCTCAGCTTGGAGCTGCAAACCTTCTCGGAAGAGTGGGTAATGCAAATGGTGCTGTACTGTTTGGTTTAGCTTTTCTGAGCTTGGCTGAGCTAGCAGCTTGTCTGACTGGAGTGAGTCAGGCAGAGCCTATCCAAACTGAGTTCACACAGGTGCTTAGTTTAGATCCTAAAATAATTTTGCTTCATTTGTGCTGATTGGCTGA
The DNA here is from genome assembly GCA_013399075.1 of Chloroceryle aenea. Lineage (NCBI taxonomy): Eukaryota > Metazoa > Chordata > Aves > Coraciiformes > Cerylidae > Chloroceryle > Chloroceryle aenea. The sequence continues at coordinate 55,067 of VWZY01005994.1, read as the reverse complement.
ATTAGCACTGGGTTTAACCCATGTTTCCATGTGCTTTTATTTGTTTTCCTATGAGTCATTTAGACTTGGTACTGGCAGCCTTTTTTTTTTCTCCTCGTTGCTTAAAACTTCCCCTGCCCCCCCCTGCCCTGTTGAGGCAGTAAAAAGGAAATAAAAGTACAACAGGACATACTTAATTGGTGTAAGGGACTCATTTGCAATTCTTGTTCTAGAGAATAAAATACTGTCAACAGATCAGAGCTTCTTGTACTGAATTGATCAAACCTTAAAGCACAGGAAAGTGATCGTGTGTGAAATCAGGGCAGTGAAAAACTTGGGCTATACATATGCTGGTATCATTACAGCTTCCTCTCATTTGTGAGTTGTTGCTTTTTTTTACCTGAATAGGAGTTGTGTCCCCTTTTACTGTGGAAGAGTTAGGTTTTAAAGATAGAGACCTGGAGTAGGTTACAAGAGAAAAGTCATGGCACAGGAACTACAGCAGTTAATACCTAATGGGAGCCACCTTGATCTGCTGCCAAACATCTGTGCTCTTAACCACAACTCGCTGCCAATGTCAGCCTACTTCCTGACACTGCTCAGCAAAGCCATAGACAAAGAGGAAGGGTAAAGGGGGTGGGGGAAGGTTGCTATCCTGTCCTCTGTCTAAATGAGAAAAATCCCCGAGACATATGGTCTTGCATAAAATAACCATCAGAGAGAAGCCTGGTGCAGTGACAGGTTAGTGAGAATATTCTAATTGCACAGTGTGTAAGCGGTACCTCATTTGCAGTCACAGAGTAAACCAAACGTAGACGACAAAACCGTGGGTCAGAAGAGATGCGTATTTGAACAGCATCAGAACTTTTACTCCTAGATTACTAAAAACAGCCCTAAACCCATCGCTTATCAAGTCATGTAAATAAGAGTCAAGACAAATGGTTACTTTCTAGAACAGGAAAGGTTGTTTGAGCTATTTTTTTAATTAGTAAGGAGAATCTGGCTCAAATGAACTTACCACTAAGGAAACACCAGGTTTCTTTTGGAGTTGCGAGTGCTTCATTTTAAACAAGTTTTACCGCATCCCTTATGTAACAGAACTGATAGCCATGCAGGGATAGCTGACAAGTCAAATCCAAATCACAGGGCACATGCGTGCTCACGCAAACTGGAACCATGTCAGTTCTGTTGCTGGCTTTTCAAACTCTCTCTTCTCCAGGAGAACATTATATGCTTTGTAGTATGTCAGGGAATGTCAAATTAAGGACTGCACAGCAGTGAAGGGTATAGCAGAAAGCATTCTATTCCAGGCCATTGATTCCTTTTAACAACTACATGCAGCAATTCCCAAAACTATCTACTCGGTCTCAATCACATGGAAAACATAGCACAATGTTAGTTCTAAACCTTGCACCCAGTGCAGTTTGAATATTAGACCATCCAAGGGGATTAAAGAAGATGACTGATTTAATCAGAATAATTTTTTTAATGATAACTTGTTGCATTTCTCCTCCCCCACCTCCTTAAATGTTTAATAGATTGCTTCCTGGATTCCCAGTGCATAAACTGAGCATATTTTCTTCCTACAGGAAATGATCCAATTAAGTTGATGTATAATTGATAATGACCCGTTTAAGCTGATTTTGCTCTTGAAAAATCTTAACAGCGTGCAGTTGGCTGACCCTTCTCCCCTCATCTGCAGCTGAGGGACACAGTTTAAGGGAAAAGAGGGGAGCAGGCTATAAAGAAGGTAGACTAGGGAGGAATTTCAGCTCCAGTGAGCTGAGCTGGCTCAGGGCAGAAGCACCAACTGCTTCAACTAATGCAGTCCCTGATTACTACTCCATAACCAGGTTGCTTGCAACTTGGCCGCTGAGATGCAGGCAGTTTAGCCACAAGAGGCTCAGTAAACGTCCTCCTTAGAGATACTGCACATAAACCAGAATGTCAAACCTTGGAGCACAAACCATCGCAGTTGTTACGTTTCCCGCTCTCCATAACCGCGAATTCTGCCGACCCATCCTGTTGCCTTACAGCAGGTAACAGTAAGAGATGGTGACTCAGTACCACCCCGGTGCAAAAGCCACATCAGCCCAGGGAAGTGCTGCTGATGGCATATCTACTGCAGAAAGGTGGCAGATTTGCAGAGAGCCTGGAGCACATTTTTGTGAAGTCATCACACTAAATTTAACAAACTTAAAGGTTAAAATTGTTCTTATAACTGACTTGCTAGACTTGGTTCTTTTCCCTCTTTGGGTGCCAACTCGCTGTCCTACATGGGTTGGTTACCTCCCCTTGCTGAGTTTTTGCTAGACTGTAAGGCACACGGGTACAGGTCTGTTTTTCACCAAGCCTTGTCAACAGCCAGTGTGGCCCCTCTGCTGAGGCACTGAGGTACGGGTATAGTGACAATGACTGCGACCACATTAGGGATGATAGGTGACTAGTCGGGTGTTGGGGGCTGTTGAGTGCACTGCTGCTATGTATGTTTTTTGGGCCCTAATGATCAGGCAGTCCATGTAACTTAAAGGTAGGTATGTGTTGTCATGCACAGTGATGGATACAGGAACATGGATAGTCAACAGATATCCTTCATGGTACCCAAATGAATCTGAATGCTAGAGGTTTTTGCTGACTGTTCTTTACAACCGGAGCAAACTTCCTTCTATCATCAACAGACTTGTATGGGAAAGTCTTGCTACAATTAGGCAATAAGATGCTACCTGCTGATACCACTTAAGCAAGAGTCTGACACAGGATATGTTATGAATATGTTTTTAAAGGACGTTGGAACCATTTAATCCTTTGTTCAGTTTTACTATTCCTAAGTACACTGATTTGAGCCTTGGAGTTTTCATCCTGTGCACACTGATGTCCAAGAGGTGCTCAGCTACTGAGACAGCTCATCGTGCGCTGTAAGGTACCACACAGCAAGCAGTACTACTCCGTTCAGTGCAGGCACTTTCACAAAAAAGCTCCTCCTGAGAAAAGAACTACTGATACTCTTCTTAGAAGATTCATTCCTTCCTGTCTTACTGTCCCTTTCCCCTCATAGTTACACTAACCTTCTAGTTTTTGTCAGCGCTGTTCCTGCAGTGAGATCAGTAGATCTGACCGCAGCAGTCGAGGTACAGCTGCAGGGGAGCTGTACACCGGCAGCCAGTAGCTTGCTTTTCTGGGCCCTGTCTCTCTGTACCTAGACTGATGTTCAAGACTTAACAATTTTGTTGCAGTGTTATCTTTGAATTGGCAACTTTTCTTGGACAAACTTACAATGTTATATTAGGGACTAGGGTTTTCCTCTGAGGAGCTCAGCCAACTTGGAGACAATTTATCTTTGCTTTGAAATGTTCCAGGTGATGCAACTGTTTGTATCAACCTTGCATGTTTTGATCTTTTTTTTTTTTGCCTAGTTTGTTTAAGGGTAATTTTCCCACATGAAATGAACAATTAAAAACTGAGCCCCTGCAAAATGACCAATCAAAGAGAGATTAAAAATTCCAAACCTAACCCCTCTCAAGTAGAATTCTTAAGAAATTCTGTAACAATTAAACATAAAGTAATTCTAGAATTAACATCTTTTAAACTGACTACTTCCTCGTAAGTTTTTGTGGGGTTTAAGTACAAAATATATATTCACTCCCTGTCTTAAGTGCTGCCAACTCACTTTAGTATAAAAATGCGTGTCAGTCTACTTAGAACTGTCACACGCTCTAATAATGTTACTGAAGTGAGTTCCATTAATGTACCTTGTAACGGCACAAGCCTTCTCCAGCTCTGCCTGCAGAGACAACCAGACAACTTTCACTCGCACATCAGTAGGACCTGTGTTTGCATAAGTGAAAGCAGGGATCTTTTACTAGGTTTGCTTTTCAGAATGTGGCACGTGAAAGTAATTCAGAGTAGCTGAGCTGTGCAAACCACAGAAATGTGCCACAAAAGCAGGCACAATGTGGAAAAAAATGCAGGAAAAAATAGAAATAAAACATCATGCCCATTTACAGCAGAGCGTTATGGGAACATTACAGAAACCTCAGCCTTATGAGAGATACTGTCTTGCCTGAAGCCTCTTCGTGTTTGATTCAAGTGGTAGCAGCACCTTGGCTTCCAGGTCCTTAATTTAATTGCTTCTTCTCATTATTCCTCTATTAATTGTTTCATAAGTGATCGGACAGTTAAAATGGGCAGTGTTCAGAATGGCAACATTGCCTGCTTCTACAAATACAGACATCTTCTGCTCCCCTCCTTGACAGGGAGCACAGTACTGGTTTTGGCAGGGCAAAGAGTTTACCTGATACCTGACATATCATCCAACTGTCTCAAGGCTGCTGGCCCCACAGCCTCTAGTCACCCTGCAGAAACTGATCCCTCAGGGAAACTGAGTCTGACTGAGCTATTTAATAAACACAAAGTCTCCATAGTTTCTCCTGGTGAAAGACCTGGTTCAGGACCATATCGGATTAGATACCAGTGAGGTGCTCTTGAATTAGCTTGGTAACAGCCTGCTCGCATATGGCTCATCACCCTTGCATTGAGAGGTGGGCAGCCTCACCAACACTCCCCCAAAGCCTGGCAGGAAGGTGCTATTTTGCTTATGACATATGGACTGAAATCTAGCAATGTAAATGATAAATTCTCAGATGGTTCTTTATCAAACAGGTTAAAAAATAAATAATATATATATAGGAAAGGAAGGGAAAGAAGAAAGGGTTTCCTTTTCTAATACAGTGCTCAGCTATCATATGGGGATATAAACTGCACTCCCAAACCAGCCCTTGCACTTCACACTGCTATGGCTTGTTCATAAGGCCATACTCCATGTAATTGTCAGCCAAAATACATCAGTAAACTGTTCCTGATAGCACAGTAACTTGCCTTCAGCATTTTTCTTTTAAGCTCTAGACTTTTGCTTGTATTTATTGACCCTGACAATGCTGTTTAGTTACTACTTTGTAAAGTTAGATGTTAGCAATGCCAGAAGAGCTGGAAACTTCACAGAACAGAAGCCTGTTCACAGAATTCTGCACAGAGTTTTGCATCATTAGGTGATACTATTCAACAGAAACACAACGCAGCATGGTAGTGCTTAAATCCTTACTCGCTTCAGTGCGACTTATCTGAACTAAGAAGGTGGTCAAAACACAATGCAAACTTTTCAACATCTAAGGTAGGTTTTCGCAACTGTCTCGAACGTGAATCCCTGGCCACGATGAGACACATTTTGCGTAACTTTCCAAAGTAAATAAACGGGAATAATTGCTTAGACTTCAAACAACTGCAGGAGCAGATACTAAGAGATAGTCCATGATACAGCTCATCACTCTCTTTTTTTTTTCTCCCATCAACAAAAGCAGATTAACTGCTCGTCTCTGCCGGAGTTTCCTGGAAGTGTGACAATGTAGCAGCCCAAAAATTCACACCTGAGTCCAGTGGAGACAAAGGTAGGACTTTGAGCATCCCTCTTATTGAACAGTTTTGTGGTGAAGTTTTGCTAGGCAGTTCTAATTGCAGAGTTGCTGCCACTTCTGTAAACAGTATACGTTTTCTAAAGGAAAGTGTTCAGCAGTGTTCATGGAGGGTTTCACAACTGCACCTTTGATGCTATACTTTAAGCAATATTTGTGTATGTCTGTCACGTGGGTATTCATTTTCATTTGTTTTGAAATTAGCTTTCCCTTTTACGACAGAGTGTCTCTCTCAGCCTGTATTCTCTGGCTAACTTGCAAACTGAAATGGGTTTATAATTGTAAATAAAAAGGAAAACTATGACTTTTATGTTCAATTAGATCTGCTTATCAGTTTTATAATGCAATGGGAATGAATTGTCACAATCTGTCAAAACCCCTTCAAAGAAAATTGACTTGCAATTACTGCATACCAAAAAAATCATGTGAATTCAGCCACTACATGTGTATTTAAAAATACAACCACCTCACACAAAAAATAAACCTCCAGAAAGCACACCAAACAAAAAACCCTATCTATGGATACTTCCATCCACACTCTGTGGTAGAACAAGGATGCTGGCTGGGTTTCGTTCTCCCACCACTACCAACAAATGCATTCCATGTGCTTACTAGAGAAGCAAAAAGGACTTTCCAATGTCTTGACAGCTAAAAGAAACCCCAGTTAGATTCAGTGCTTTTCAGAAAGCTGTAAATGCTATTCAGGCCTCTAAAAGCTCTCAGGAGCTATCAAATCACTAGCACTAACTGGTTTTGTTTTGATCCTTTCTCCCAACAAATGAGATTGATGAAGGCTGAAGTCCATTGACATATTTCCTATCAAAGTTGCCTTCTTATGCTCCTTTACTTATCAGCAAAAACATTTTCCACAGCACCAACAGCTACAACGTTAAGTCTCTTTATGGACAGAAATATGCAGCAGGCCAATTGTTGAAATGTCTACTCCAGCTGCAGTCTGTTCAATAAAACCCTGAACAATTCAGGAGTTCGGTCGCAGTTTAAAGGAGCAGACAATGCATTTAAGCTGAAGAACAACATACTTGAAGTTTTATTTTCCTGTACAGTCCCTACCAGTGCTGTTTCCTGAAGGTGCTGCCATTATGTGTTTCCTTGCTTTGCAGCTGTGATGCGCACAAATCTGGGATTTTTACATTTGTTTTTTTCACAAGTGCCAGAAGCTGGACTGAGGTATGTGCAAATGCCATCTGCCACACCCGATCAGAAAATCTTCCTTCGCTCTGTCCACAGGAAGGTGAAGGTGCAAAAGAGGCAGAGTGGCTCTGCTACTAGCCAGAGACTGCCCCAAAGTACTTGAGAATGGGACAGGTTATGCTAATTTTCTGCACATTTGAATTACAGACTTCTCAGGCTGAGCGCTCCAGAAATCTCAAGAGATTGTACTCCTGCTGTTGCCTCGAAGAGCAAGGGGAGTGGAGAAACCCAATTCCTCAGAAGGGTCCAATCTGCAGGTCAGTGACCCCTAGTCTGGGGAAAAACTCTGAACGCAACTGTCTTTAGTCCTTTATCTAGTTCTGTTTTGACACACGCATTTTGAAATGCAGTATCCTTGGAAACGTAACATCAGCTGGAGTTAAACATTCAGCTCTTATAAATAAGTCTATCACTGGGGGCTTCAGCCTTGCATTGCTTTGAACTAGCAGTATAACTGATCCTTCTGAGTCTTTATAATAACACAGAATGAGATTTTTAAAAAGCGGTACCACATGGGGTGTACTGGCTTTTCAGGAAAGCAAATGACACCGCATGAAAAGGTTGATTATATGTCTTTGGAACGTGCAAGGAATCTTCAGAAATTACAATTGTTTTCAGCAACGAGAAGGAAAATAAGTTGTTTCATTGTGACAGTAACTGCCCCAAAAAACACACTGTTCAAGGGAAGTGGTAAATTCATGACAGCATAATATCCTGTATGTGAGTAGTATCCTTATTACCAAAAAAGGAAAGGGAAATGAATTATAGCGGGATGTCTCTCAGAAAAAGGATTTTATTCTTGGTTTTGACTTGACTTTTGACCGCAAGCTTTCTTCCATCATGTGGTCTACATGCAGCCGCAATGGTAACCTTGCATGAAACACATAGCCTTTAGTTTAAGATATGGCAAATAAATTGAGTCCCCACAACCAAAAGTGTCATCTTGACACACGGATAAAATACTGTCAAGACACTGATCACAACCAAAACATCCCTCTTGCTTTCATCCCTTCTTGCAAATCAGTGTAATCAGTTGAATGGCCTCATCTTACTGCTGGGAGTTCCTTATGGCATACTGAAAAAAGGCAACTGAAAGTCTTATCACATAGTGGGGGGAAAAAAAAGGTTGAAGTAAAGGCTAAAGTATGTATTTAGAATGCTTCCCTGTATACAGAGATTTGGGTAAATCCTAAATTGCGCTTGTGCCCAGTGATTTTTAACCAGTTATTCTCAACTTCCCTGGAGTAACAGTCCTGATTTTTTTTTCAGACTAAACCCAGAGCAGCCATTCCTCAATTCACTCCCGTCGAACGCGCCATGTTCTGTGGCATTCTCAAACTCCCCACGGGGTCTGAGCATGAATAACTGCAGGAGTGGCGGGCAGTGTTAATTTACAGAACTGCATCTTTAAGATAAGGAGGAGAGAACTTAATATATTGCAATCAGCGACTTAGGAACGAGTTCTGCCTGGAAAAGTAAATGTTAAGCTTATTGCCTGATACTCACAGAATTGATTATTCCCTTAAGTGCTTGGAATCCTCCAGTGACAGGGAACACTTGCTCTCTGGTGTCAGCGATTTTTTCAAGCTTTGGAGAGAAAATGTGTGCAAACACGTGAATTGTTTGGTAAACTAAATTAGTCACACTGCTTTTCACCCTTAAAATGTAAATGGATGTCTAAAAACAACTCCCATCAACTCTGCAAGGAGAAGGAAAAATTTGAGTTCCCTCCCAGCTAGCTATGAATTTCCTGAATGGGAGGACTTAGTACAGCGTACTGCAGCTAACAAGATTGTACAGTGGCTAGCCATCGTGTCAAACCACCTCACTAAGGAAACCTTTCATGCCCTGCCCTTTGGCAGTGATTTCTTAATTCTTTCCAGAATTACCTGCCCCGTTTGCTCTGCCTGCTGTTAAAAAGCCTTTCTATGTGCCTTCTATGGTTGGATCTTTTGTATACTTCTCCATTTAAGCTACAGACTTCACTGGAACATAGAAACTCTGGAAGAGCTGGTTGTGGATGTGGGACCCTTCCTGCTTTTTCTTATCCCAAGGCTGTTACACATGCTGCTTGAAGCTTGTCTGTAGCTATGCCATTGATGTGACCTGTAGCCTAATCTGTTTGTCGTAATGAAAGGGGGTTTGCCTGCACCCTTTCCTCTGGTTAAGCAAAGAAGGGTATTTCCGACGGGTCTCCTCAGCAATGAAAGTGACACCCACACCTTCTATTCGTGCCTATGTACGTACCCGAGCGTCTGCTTCCTGAGCCAGAGAAAACATTATACCACCTCGTGTAAGTAAAATTAATTCCTATGTTAGTTAACTGCATAAAACCCTGTGACAAGGTACTGCCAGTCATCTGAAATAGTAACGTTCTTACCTGTTCTTGTACAAAATCAAGCACACCAACGCAGTAAACTCTAGCTCCCAGCTCTCTGGATTTCTTTGCCTGCCCCAGAATAGAAGAGAGGAGTAAGCATTTTTTCATTCAATGGGCAACACCCAAACTCTTCAGACTATAACATGCATTTTCACCCAGCACTCACCTCTTTTGCTGCATACAAGGGAACCTGACCATCTAGCTTGCCATCTGTCAATGCAATGATGATACTAGAAAACTTCGAGGCTCCTTGGTTTGCAATTTGCATGTTGGCCTGAAAACAGAAAGTACTTATCCAGCTTAAACTTACACCCAAACTTTCAACCCAGATGCTTCTTCTAAGTGAGTACAAAATCTGAAACAAAAGCCCCATCTTCAAACCCATCTCTTGTGACAATCCTCTGCCTCCCTTTAACTCCCTTCTAACAGGGAAATCATTCATTGGTATTTTCCAGTCACAAATGAGTCCATCTCCAAAGTGCTGGGGACTGACCAACCCTTAACAGTCCTGAATTCTTTCAGGAAGTTCCTTCTCAGAGTTGTGACGCTCACTTCTCACAGTTACAAACTTGGCCCCATAGATAATAAAGGAGATACTGAGTTTCTGTCCACAACAGTGAAAGCTCAGATCCACACCTTGTCCCTCAACTTCAGGCCCTGAGTCTTTCAAGCAAAATCACAAAGTATACTTCAACTTATCAAGAAAATAAGAGCAGTTGGTAAGTCCATAATTAAAAGACAGTCCAAATAAGACCATTTGTCTTGAAAACGCTGATCTATGCAGTGAATTCCCCATAAGCACATGCTCTCGAAGGCACTGATAGCCCCACAAAGCTGTGTGACTATTTACCATGTAATTGGTATGCTGTGTGAGCTGTTTGGTTCATGACAAAGAACCACTCTCTACTGCGAAGGATTGAGTCAAATAAATTCCATATGGCAGTCTTCTGTGATGGCTGATCTTCTGCATGGGATTTGCATAGTATCTGGGCAATCTTGTGACCACTTAAGAAACCCAAAAGATTCAACTATAACAGACTGAGGCATCTGATCAATCCATTTATGTTACAGGTTGTTGTCTTTATCCAAAGAGTGAGAACAGAGGGTATTTTGATTTGAAGAAGGTAAGTAAAACCTACCTGTTTTAATCCTTCATGTATATATGTGTCACCTGCTGGTTTTACCTCCTCCAAATCCTTAAGGCCCTTCTTGATTTTCTCTCTGAAAATAAAAAGGTAAAAGACTGTTCACTTAATTCAAAGTGGGGAAGGAGGTTAGTTTGTTGATGGAAAAATTAGTCTTTGTCATAAAGGAGATCTGAAATTAAAATCTGTAAAATACAGTGTTTAGCTGAGATACCACGTGGAGGCAGATTTTGTATTCGCAACGGAAGCGGCACTGTGGTGACAGATATTTTAAACCTAAATAACACAGTATGTCTCAGTGAGTCAAAGGGACAGAATCCACTAACATGTTTCAGACGGAGTCATTATTGCTGAGAAGTGGCAAAGCCTCAGCCTAGGTAAAATTCTGTTAAATGAAGTCTACTTTGCTCAGCTAAACCAACTTCACTTCCAATCACACTGCAATTAAAAAAGAAATCCCCTAAAACAGTAGGTCTATCTCTAGAGAAATCTTTTCAGTCAATATGCAGGCATTTAACAGGGTAGGACAGAATTACGATAATTAACATGTTCTCCCTTAAAAAAAAATAGTTATCAATAGGCAAATGCAGGATATGCAAGACACCCCTTATATCCAAGGAAAGGGACTAAGATTAAGAATTTCTTTTAATTTTTGGCCGTTGCTACCTTTGTGTGACCTCTGTCAAGACATTACTCTTAGACACGTTGTAGTTCGCTTACGTTTAACAGGAGGATAAGGCTATGACTTTTTTTTTCTCATAGTCCTGCAAAGTACATTCCATCTCTGACTACAAGATGCTCACTTAGCTGTGATAGTAAGAAGAAGCCAGTAGGTAGCACGAAGGCATTATTTCTAGAGAAATCAATGTGAGGAGGAAAAGGAAGGCAGAGCGGCTTGAATAAAAGAATCAGATCTGGAAGTTCTTAAGTCTTACACAAGTAAATTTCCAGTGAGGCCTGTGGAAACTTGTCCTAGGAAAAGTCAAAATTAAGCAGGAACAACATTGGGGTCAGAATATGTAGAACACTGTTACAGACATAGGTGACAAAGAGGAAACCAGCAGGGTGAGGAGCTGGAGGGAAAATACATTGCAGGATGCATGAAAGCTTTCCTTAGGACAAAAAAAAAAAAGAGAGAGAATGCATATGCTGCTCTGCCTGAATGCCACCCACTAGTCATTTGTTCCACTGATGGGCTTCCTCTATGTTTAGAAGCTCTGTTCCAAAGTACAATCCATAGCTGTAATAAGCTCCCAATCACAAGATCAGCCTATACAATCAGGGAGGGGAAGGGGGGGAAATGTGGCATTGACTATATGCAAGAGAACAAGTTATGTAAGATAATACAATCTGTTTGATCCAAATATTTTACATTCAGCATCTATAGAAACAACTTGAACTGATTATGTATGAATGTAGATTATAAACCACATACTTAGTGCTTGCCAGAAATGAGTGGCAGCACATCACAGGCGTTAGTGTTCTGCTGCCAAGAAACAAGCAGCAACTGAAGCTCCAGTTTTCTGAAACAGATTTCGTTTTGCAAAAATAGCTTTTGTGCAATCACTTGCTTTATTTATCTGAAATGTCTTGTGTCCCGGTCACACAGAAATCTCTGGCGTTTACAGGCCTCTGTGTACAAGGGGTTCCAGGAAAATCTTTGGCAGCGTGAGCTTTTTTAGCTGTATTTAATCAGCCACCACCTCCTTCCCTCAGGGCACATCTGTGCAAGATAGGCCCAGACAGAGGTGACGAAGCTTCACCCATGCTCTGAGTTGGTCGTGTACAAGTGAGATTTGTTCTGGATGTCAGAAGCCCAGTGTGAGTACAGGACTCGGAGCCCCAGGAAATGAGCCCCACCAAGACAGCAGGAGAGGTTAGTTCTATCATGCTAAAGCTTGCACCCAGACAGTTTAGAGGGAGGGCATGGAGCTCGTGTCTGCCTCAATCATTCTGATAAGAGGACTCTCCTTAGCCAACCAGCCGTTGACTTAAGCCCTCATTCCTGCCCCTCAGCACTCTCAAAACTCTCCCTTCTCTAGTTTCTGTAGCAACTCTGAGTAGCCACAAAACTCCACAGAGAGTCTGTGATGTAAAACTCATCTGTACTGAGATAGGACAGCCATGACTTCAGTCTGGGTACTACCACAGTTCAGTAAGAGCTTCATGGTTTTAAGTCTGACAAGGGAAGGAGTTGGAAAAAGCAAAACAGAATCGGCAATTTGCAGCCTGTCTGTGTTTGGGCTGAATGAGTACAAATTTAATATCTCTCCCCCATTCAGCATATGTGCTGTATCACATCTCTGGCTTTTAGGAAAGGCGCATCTGATTTTTAATATCTATCCTGCCTTTCTCTCTTTCAAGCTTAGTAACTACTTCCGATTAATTCTTCCAGCAGCAGACAGCCAAACACAGTCATGGCGACACGCTCTCTGTCATTTTGCTCTGCAGGTTCTCTTTAGCTAGTCTGTGAAGAGAGGCTGCAGACGTAAATTAAATTGTAGCAACCTCTCCTTACCTGAGCGTGCTCTGGCATTTGGATAGACTTTCAGGTCTGAATGTAGCTGTTTGCTTCTCCGAGTTCTAGTTACCCCCAGCTCACAGGAGAGGTTTCTATGCATAAGCTCGGCTGAAGCAAGCTGCAAGCCTTTATTTAGGAAACTCACCAGGTACTGTGTTATCACTGTTTAGGATTACCTCTCGCTTTAACTGAGTTTAATTGTCACAATGATAGAAATAGTTTTATCAGTAGCCAAGTGGCCAGACTGCTCATGTTGTTAAGGCACTGCCCTGTTTCCTGGCGTGGACAGGACCACTGGCAGTAGAGGACAGGTAACATTTCCTCCTACAGCAGCAGGATGTAGATCTCGCCCCCATTTGAGAGGACCAAAGATAAAGCTGCAGACTAGTTATGAAGCTCAAGCCACCTGAGTTTCTCAGAGACACTGTCTTTGAGAGCAGGAACATTTAAGAGAAATCAAATCAAATCCCTGGTTTTTTTTAGGGAGAAGATTTTGTGCTCGTACAGTAGTGCTGTGGCGGTTTGGAATTGGTGGAAGTTGTCACGTGAGCCTCGGGTCATGCTGATTCGGTTGGGCAAGGAGCTGGTCTTGTATGGAAAGCTGAATCTATGAAGGTTTAAGTAGTGGTGTTCACAGCTCTTCTGGATGGGGGACAGTATGTTATGTTTCCTGTCTGTGTTGTGTTCTACCTATTGAAGTGCTGGAATGTTGAATAATTTTTCAGTGTGTTGGGAGTATGAGCACAGGCAGGGAAATTGTGATTTTTCAGTGAGCATATATTGTCAGGAACGAGGCTACGTGCCTGCGAGGCAACGTACTTTATCTCTAACAAATAAAGGCAAACAGAGTAGGTACTTTGGTTTGCTGCTAAGGAAATATAGTAACAGGAAAAGACACAAACCTGTTAGTAAAAAGGGGGGGAGTGTTCTTCAACAAAAAGAGAGATAGTTACACCTGATGAACAGAGCTGTTGCAATGGTGAAAGTAAGTCCCGCACATCAGATGTTTAATTCGGAGGAGGTCCCTGCTTTCTACACCTCTCAAATACTACAGAGGAGCTGCTACAATAATAACTATTCTGCTTCAAACTTCAGGCCTCCTACAAGGGCTCAAGATGGAAAGCATGTAAGTGGCTGACTCTGCTGTCCTTTATGCACCCAGCAGAACATGCTCTCTGCAGATGGCTCTATTTTGGCAAGCTTCTTGAACAAAAGCATGGGATTAGCTCACGTGACCAAGGCTCAAAATGCCCATCTTGCTAGATTACGTGCGTCTGTGCAATGAAGGAACAGACAGTGCTCCACCAGACTATGGGCAAGCATGGTGAAGTACAGTTGGACATGTATCTGGTACTCAAGTGTCCTATTTTTGCACCTTCGTTAATACAACCTCTCTTGAGTTCCAGCAGGAGTTTCACAAGTGCAGTCAACAGGGCTAGTCCTGGCCATGGACACTGGTGCAGTGCCTCAAAAGCAGGTTCACAGGAGCAGCGTGCAGCAGGCCTGAAGAGAACACAGGCAATGCTGGGCCATCTGGACATCTGTAAGTGCATCCACTCCTCCATATTTGGAGGAGTGCTTTTCAAAACCAGCAGCAGAACTGGGACCCAAACAAGAGCACACATCTCTACCACTCGGTGTACAGTTTCCAGGTAAACTACACAGGGGAAACATCTATCTCTAAAATGGTATATAACCATTGTGTGTAGTCTTTCTCCATCCAGATTTTCTTTTGTTCTATGTTATTTCTAACATTCTGTGTATTGTGGTTAACAGCAACTTCTGTTTCCAGAGTTATTCACATAGCACTGTTCACAGTCACAAAATATCTGGTGCTCTGGGGCTATGGTGTGGGTTTCTTTACATCCACAGCTTTATTATGCTATAAAAACCAGCAAGAACATTGTGCAATCAGAAGCCCAAGGCTTTCAAAACAAAAAAAAGAAAGACTTCCCTACTTTGAACTAACTGCTGGGAATGAACTGCATTTTCCTGATGTTTGTGAATTAGCTAGTAAGGAAGAGAAAAAAAAATCCCTTCTAGTCTAAAATGTACATAAAAACCCCAAGGGTGTAATATCCCATAATTGCATGCAGATACACACCCACTCCCAAAACTGCACTGTACTTGGTATCCTCATCTTCTGTTTGGAACAATGGGAGTTACACATTCTCAGTCATTTTCCTCTGTTGATGTCTTTAATATTTAAAAGGACAGCTGTTCCAACTGTATCTGTCCATTCTTACCTAGGTACATATGGTCACAGTTACCAGTGTATCCTCACCATTCTCCTCGCAATTCCTCCTAAACAATAAGGGCAGTAATTTCTTCCCCTGCCACACTCGCAAAAGCATTGGCAAACCTTGCCCTAAAGAAAAGCCTCACAGAGGAACTCACGAGAACTCAAGAATGCTCCTCCTATACTTTAAATGACTGTTCTGACAAAACCATGGTTCTTTCCATAGCTTCCAGCATGCCCCGGACAGGCAATGCAAAAGAGCACTTGTGTTTCGATGGCAGGGTTCCAGATTTCTGCTTGAGCATTCCAAGTGGTCTGTACGCTATCAGTGCTGAGTCTCTGTGCTTGATACAGGATAGGCCACTGACAGGGATTAAGGACCTACTGAAATGAAAGGACCTCATTGACTTCAGCAGTCCTCAGAACAGGCTTAAGTGTCCTCTCCTGACCTCTCTCAAGCCATCTGGAAAAACGGTGTAGAACTTTGTCTCTCCACACATAGAGCAGATCCCGGGAGGGAGGGAAATGAAAACTTGGCCATTCTCAAGTCAGACCTCATTTTTAGATGCTAAAACAGGGGGGGCTTAGATTTGGGTCTTCAGACACTTGTTTCTAGGATGATGTCAGCATACCTTTCTGTGGCATCACACAGTTGTTTGTTGCCAGTGACAGGTCTCTTCAGTAAGTCTCTACTTACTATAATGTTATCATTAAAAAAAAAAACAAAAAACAAACACAAAACCCAAACACCACGACCCCACAGTAAACTAACCAACTATGGCATATCACTTTTTGTATTGACTCTACTCAAGGGAGCAGAATGGAAGGAGTACCTCACTTCCACCCTGCCATGGGTCGTCAAAGTGATTCCTAAATGGTTTATCCATATGTTCAAAATCCAAAATGTTGTGCAGTGTGGTTAGCTTCCAGACAGAGGGGGAGGGAGGAGGGCGTGTTCTTTGTGACAAGGCTGACAAAGCTCTTTCTCTGGAGACTTTCAAAACCCCCCTCGATGTGGTCCTGCACAACCTGCTCTGGGTGACCCTGCTGGAGCTGGCAGGTTGGACCAGATGGTCCCCAGAGGTCCCTTCCAATGCCCAGCATTCTGTAATACGGAAGGACTCTGATGACGGTACAGCTGTCCTCTGCTGAAGGCACAGATTCCACAATACTGTTTTTCAGTTCCTGTAATTTTAGTAGTTGATTTTGCAACAATCTCATCTCTACCTGCTTTTCTCCTTCTGTTTTCCCCCACCTATCCCTGACCTATCCTAGCTGCTATTCCTTATTTGCTTTAGAAATCAGAGTAGCCTTGGTTTCCAGCCTTTGAAAACATCTACTGAAAGGAAGCATTCAGGCACATCCATGCATCATCACAGTGCCAGAAAGATCTCGCACCCTTCGAGCCTCACCA
This sequence comes from Chloroceryle aenea, assembly GCA_013399075.1. Taxonomy (NCBI): domain Eukaryota; kingdom Metazoa; phylum Chordata; class Aves; order Coraciiformes; family Cerylidae; genus Chloroceryle; species Chloroceryle aenea. Next base: position 38,712 of record VWZY01005994.1, on the reverse strand, counting down.
ACTTCACTGTTTAAAACAGATTTTGAGGTAATGATTTGAAAGTACAAAATTAAATACCTACCTTATGACATTATGAGAAATGGTCCCTTACCACTGTATGTGCTACCTAGACATAAAAAAAAACACTGAAGGCTTATCTAGAGATGCTACTTTACACAAGCAAAAGCGAGATTCATTTCTCCCACTATGCAGAGTCATGCAGAGATCAAAACACCACTGGTAGTTGCTCTGCAAAGCAGTGGCAGAGTTCACATCAAGAATTTGTTTTCCACAGCTCTTCTCCTTCCTTTCTTACTTGGCTATCCATGGATATGTTCACAAAACTAAATCCAGCTCTGCACAGAGGCTTTCATGACTGGCCACCACTTAAAGGTATCCGTTATTATTCAGTATCTGTTACTGTTCCTCTGATTTAATAAGAGCCCTCGGCGGGGAGGAGGGAAGGGGAAAATTAAAAAAGCAGTGCACTAACCTGTCTCCAGTTAATGGCATAATGACGTGTGCCTGGGTGGAAAACACGATAAACGATAATCTCATCTTGGGGCTTTTAAAAAAGGGAAAAAGGGGGAAAAAACAGGTTTAGACAAATGATGAGAAATGTACAGATGCACAGCATTTCACTCATTCATGCTTCATTAGTATCATCTTTATCCTCCAGCTTCCAAGGAAAATACAGAATTAAAGGATTTCTGCCCATCTATTCCTTGCCCAGATGCTTTGAGAGTGAAGGAGCAGAATGATTCTTTCTTGCCTGACTAGACTCCAGATCAAAGATGCACTAAGCCTGCCTGTGAACATCTCATGCAACCCAACTGAAAAGGAACTTCATAGGTTATGATCTACCAACATACAAAATGAAACACATCCTTTTATATTTTCTGCATCACTGGTGTAAAAATCAGTCAGGGATGCAGACTCAGGGTACCCTCTCGCTCCGGGATATTAAAAACAGACTCATTCAATAGTTTCCCCTTTTTAAGGGTTGATCCTGCCACAGAATATAAATTTCAAACAGTGGGTTTGGGTCATGTAATCATCATAGACAGGGTGCCTTCAACTGATTCATCTCTAAACAAGTAGCATGACAAACTCTTACAGGATGAGTAGGTTTTTGTTTCAGTGACACAGCGTTGTGACACTTAAGACCAACTTTCAGAGAAGTATCCAGGGAAACATAATTATAAAAAACAATGGTGTATGAATTGATTTTATTAAGGAATGAAATCCTGGTTTTAAGACCACCTGTCTCTTCCAAGAGGATTATAAGGAATTACATCCAACCGTCAGTGGAAAATGTGTAACAATTGATGCTCTGGAAGCTCAAACAGGTACCTTTCCTAAGGTAAATTGTAACAACATGCCTATATACGTTTACCTGCTTATAATTTTTACTCGTGATGAGTTCAATATATTCAGTAATTCTGTACTTCTCTGAATTATGTGTATCAGCATTAATTAGTCATGTTAATGTCAGTAAAGATACAACACCTCTAAACACAAATGACCATACATTTTCAGTTCACTTATGTCAGCAGTGCAAATGAAAGTTATTGGCATCATGGAAATGTAAGTACTGGGCAAATCTTTGCACAGAACTGCACAGATCTTGGATTTAAGATCCCCTGTTGCAGTGTGCCCATTAAGGCTCTGAATACAAAAATCTGAGATGCTCTAAATTAAATTTTGGTCTAAATGATGGGATTATCGATGTTCTTAGTTGCCTCAAGTGCTTGTCAAACAAAAGCAAGTACTTGTAATCCCAGTCTCTGGTAATTACATCATTGCTTAGCCAAAGCAACGTGGGACTTTCCTATTTGAGATGCAACTCTGTGCATGACAACCTCAAAGTTATGGTTTAGCTAACTGTCTTTAGGACAACCACAAGACTGTCCTCTGTCATTCCCTTCCTGTACCACTCTCCAAGCACTCAGACACCGTGTCGATGGAAGAGGACTGTATGAAGGCACGGGTTAGACCTGACAGCCCCGCCAGGCACAGGCCTTTCAGAAGCGAGACCATCAGCATGCAGCATTGTTATTGCCAACGTGCTCCTTCCAGACAAGTCACCATGGAGAGCACAGGCACTGCCATGACCTGACTCTGCAGGCAAGGACTGAAGGAAACTGCTACCAATGGCTGCTTTGCCTTCCTCCCACAACTCCTCTTGTCAGTTTAAGGAAGGGCAAGGTGGAACAACTCCACACTTGATTCTGAAATTGTTCTGAACCTGAAGGCAGGACAAAGCCTCACCAGTCCTCAGGGGCACTGACTGCAGCCCCATCAGGCCATTGCTCAGGAGATGCACCGTTCAGGCTCCCCCAGGAGCCCAACCACCATCGTGCTGTGAAGGATTTGTGCCACATACGGCCCAGTGCTTAGCACCTGGATGCTGAGCAAGATGCTCATCAGAGGGACACTCTGGCTCCGCACCATAATTGGTCCTCCTTTGCTGTGAAAGGTCAGCAGAGCAACCTGCCAACTCAGCAGCTTTATTTCAGATACTGGGGCCAGACCGCTCACAACTGTTGCAAAAGGGAGTGTCATTTGGCTGTACAAAATGATGAACTGTTGGGTTTACACTGAACAAGTACCACCCTTTCAATGGGGGCAAATGTCTTTTTGGATCACTCACCAAAAAGACAATCTGCTTCAGTATCATCAGGCCCTTTCTCTCTTATTCCAGAGCTTACAAAATAACTCTGAAAAGCTTGTGTCACCCACTTGCTTTCGAAGAGATTCGATTTCAGCAAGATGAATGTAAGCAATATTTAATTATGCAAGCCTAATCGTATCCCCTTATTAACAAGCTAAGATTATAATTGCCCACTGCACTTTATTTTCNATATATTATATATATAATATACGTATTCAGCTTGCCACCTTTATCTTCTCAAGACAATAAACAAGAAGCACTTCATCAGAAATGAGGCATGCAGCTTATGGAAAAAAAATAGTTTTAAAAAATCAAGTTACATCTGACAGTAATTTTAGAGATTTAAGTATTTAAAGATGCATCTTACTGAGCTCCACACATGAGAAAATGAAGTAGAAGTTTTCAGCATTTTCCAGCAATTTGGGCACTAGGAGCCAAACTCTTTAAGATGTTTGTGAAACACAGCTGATTTACAAAAGCCT
>VWZY01005994.1:10113-33695 GCA_013399075.1 Chloroceryle aenea | reverse complement strand
CACCCGGGAGCAGGAACCTGCCCTGCCCGGGTTCAGCCTGATTTGGGCAAAGTTTAAAAGCCCAGGAAGCCGGTTGCGACACGCCAGGAATTTGTTATTCCAGGTTAACGGTGAAAACGTATAAATAAAACACAACCCATGGCCCCCCGAGCTTTTGGTGCCTCGGAAGGGCAAGCGGCTGTGCTTGCCTCCCTCACACTTACTCACTGGGATGTGGTTGTCAACCTGCCCATTAACTCGGTGTGTGTCAGCCACCCTTCTGAGGAGATTTATCCAGCAGCCTCTTTTTTTATTATTATTATTATTTTTAATAAATGTCCGGGTTCTTTGCCAGGGGTGCCGAATGCAGAACGCTTTCCTCCATCAGCAGACAGCTGAAAGCTGTTTCCATGCGTGTTGCAGCCGTATGTGTGAGCCATTTCCTCTGTGCTGGAAACTGGCTACAATGGCTCCAAACTGTTGCTCTGGGACTGCGCACGTGGTAACCACCAAAATGTCCTGATTTACAATAGACTGTGCAAAACTAAATATAGAGCAGACATTTGGTTTGGAGCATAAGCTGGATCCTTCACAGTGAACATGAGGCACTGTAGAAAGCGTCACTTTATGCTGCAAGAATATTATCTTTCAGATTTTTCCATCTGTGGTTTCAGATTTTCACAGAAAGTTCAAACCTCCTTAATAATCTTGAAGTATTATCTGAAGGCTAAAAAGATGTGTGAATTTTATGTGAAGAAAAATGTTAGTCATGTGACAAGCTGCAATAAACCAAAATTATCCCGTAAGTTAAAAATAAGTGTCTAGCTTTTATTTCTTTGTTTCCCTTCTGGAGTGTTCTCCATGAGAACTACATGACAAGCGATTAAGAGGACTTGAAATAAAATGGGTTATTCTCTTTTTCACCCATCGTGTGCATGGTGCTTTATTTTCATACTATCTACTTTGAGCAGCTTTAGTTTACAGGGTGCTGCACTCACCACTGTGCTGCATGGAAGCTCAAGACACTCCTGAGCACCAGAGCCCTCAGAAGACTTCAAAGAAGGGCTGGACTCTGGATTTTCCCTCGTAACGTGTTAAATTTTTCTACCTAGGAGCACGGAGTCAAGGAGTCTGTCCAGCTGTGGAGAGATAAAACACCTTTTAGAGGTGCCTTATTGCCAGAAAAACGAGTTTCCTTAAGAATCTGACAGTTCCATTTTGCAATCAAAGTGGTCAATGGGTGAACAGTTTACTCAGACAAAATGCCCCAGAAATTCCCCATTTCACCTGCCCTGTGAATTATCATGAGTCAGTGTGGGCTGGTGACCGACATAAACTGTCGGCCTTGTGGCTTGGGTTCAATTAATGTTTCACGGGGCTGTGTAGAAGATACTACCTGGAACCCTACCATTTGTTCCTGAGAGGTTCTCTTCTTTTTTCCTCACATTAAACCTCTCTTTTCTTAGGCTGACCATCTTATTTACATTTGCCTCTCGACCACCCCTGCTCCATTACATCTTCTGAATTTGATAAGAGCTCCTCGTGCTGCTGGACGTCCCGCTGGTGTTACAGAGAGACGCGGGTGCTTCAGGAGTGCTCGGCACCAGCATTGCAGGGCACAGGCCCCGGGTGCGGCAGCAGGACTGATGCATGGGGAACACACGGGTGGGAAGGGGCATGGTGATCCTCTCGGGATCTATACCCTAAGTGTGTACATTTTCCGGCAGTGCAGCTGGTGCCCCGGCCACTAAACCACATTGCTGTGTCTTACAGCAGGTAGTTCTTCACCTCCAACACTGGGGTCAGTTTGGGACCTGGGCTAGCTGAGCCTGGAGAGGAGGCTCAGAGGAGACCTTCTGGCTCTCGACAGCTCCCTGACAGGAGGGTGGAGCCAGGTGAAGAGGTGAGATCTCTTGTTCCAAGTGATGGGACAATAGGAACCAGCCTCACGTTGCCTCAGGGGAGGTTTAGGTTGGAGCTGAGAAACAATTTCGTCAACCCCCACAAGGGTGGTCCAGGGCTGTCCAGGGCAGGGGTGGAGTCCCTGTGATCCCTGGAGGGGTTTTGAAGCCGTGGAGATGTGGTGCTGAGGGACAGGGGTCAGTGGTGTCCTGGCAACTCTGGGTTAAGGGTTGGTCTTAATGAGCTTAATAAGGTCTCATCCAACNGACAGCTCCCTGACAGGAGGGTGGAGCCAGGTGAAGAGGTGAGATCTCTTGTTCCAAGTGATGGGACAATAGGAACCAGCCTCACGTTGCCTCAGGGGAGGTTTAGGTTGGAGCTGAGAAACAATTTCGTCAACCCCCACAAGGGTGGTCCAGGGCTGTCCAGGGCAGGGGTGGAGTCCCTGTGATCCCTGGAGGGGTTTTGAAGCCGTGGAGATGTGGTGCTGAGGGACAGGGGTCAGTGGTGTCCTGGCAACTCTGGGTTAAGGGTTGGTCTTAATGAGCTTAATAAGGTCTCATCCAACCAAAACAATTCTGTGATTCCTTTTTACCAGCAGGAGAAACAAGGTGCATCTGTGATTCAAGGGGCTTTACTGAAGGAGGGTTGGAAGGAGAAGTACACTGTATTTCTCCCTGGCAGGAACTGAAGAGGGGATGGGAGAAGCACAGTGTAATGCAAGCTTCTACCACGGGATCTCTGTTTTGCTTCGGCTACCAAGGCTGGCTTACCACTCAGGAGAGTCCAGACAGCGTAAGCATCGCTGATAGGTGAGAAAAATACACAGTGTGGGGGGAGGCTGGTATTTGTTATCCTCATTGATGCTTCCTGTCTCTCAGTCAACATCTTTCTTGTTCATGCATGATAGAATACAAGAATCCCGTGTCAGTCATGCCAGTGGTAAGCTGGCAAAGCTGACATCTTTAACATCCATCTTCTCCTTGTCACTTCTAACAGACAGCTTTCTCATGCTGAACTGCTCGTTGGAATGACAGGACTCTGCGCAGAGTTATCAAGTATTTCCTTGTCAAACTGGGGCACAACACGGTCCCACCGCTGTGAGATCAAACAAATTATTTCTCTGTTCCCTGATGCAAACTTCCGAACAGCCTTAGTCTTTAAACAAGTACTATTCCTTATAGAAAGGACAACCTGAGGATTGCAGATTGCTGTCAACATTTTTCACATGCAGTCTTGTGTTGTAGATTAAGCCCTGAACAAATTTCATTTGGAATATGTATTGGTGGTACAGTTGAGGGTTTGGTTTTGTTTTTTTTCCTTTCTTTATCATTTCACTTTGATCTCAGTGCAAATAAAAAGTCAGATGAAGTGGCTCTGTCAGGAAGTTGGAATAGGAGGACTGAAAAGAGCTTTACAAAATGAAGTATGTGAAATAAATCCACAAAATTACATGCAGCTGGAATTTATTCCTAACCTATACTGTATCTTAGTCAACTGGTGTTTGAAAGTTTCACCTGCACAAACACAACAGAATTGGGTTTTAGTGGAGGCAGTGAGGTCACAAGGATCATGTGGCTCTCGTGGGCCCTGTAGGTGAATCAGACACATTGCCTGCTCCAAAAAGGATCTTAAACCTTTTCCTTCAGCAAGAGGAGCTGGGAAAGTTATAGTCAAAGGCAGTCTGCCGGAGATCTTTCATTTCATTCTATTTCCTGACATCTTGGGATGGTTTCCTGTGGGCACAGTGCTCTGACCTGACTTGTCCGTGTCAGAAAGCCTTCTCCACACCAATATGGATGCAAAGCCAAGCCTCGGAATGATGCAAACTGGAAATTTCACAAAAGTCCATGACCAACAATGTGTCAGCCAAAGATCTGGCTCACGAAGTTCCTAATGCCTTTGAGCTAGGAAGTGGTATTTTACAGTCCCTGCAGATGCACAAAACACAGAAGATTAAGGACTGTGCAGCCTGCGCTTTGCCAAAGACCCAACTACAGCGAAGTCTGATCATCCTGTAGATCTCAAGTGTGGTGCAGCGCCGCCTCTCCCTCTCTCTCTGCAGGGGCGTGCGATACAGCAGAGATGGCTTTCTGAGAGTTTCCAAAGCAAGCTGCACTTCAGCTTTCCAAGCTGCATGAGTCAGACCCAAGCCCAAGGAGCGCTCGCCTTGCCTGGGAGTACGTGTCATGTTATCCAGCTGTTGGAAACTGTACTTCAAGTGCATGTGACTGACTGTGTCTGGAACGAGCCATCCCTACCAGTTGGGGATCTGTGGTAGCCAGGGTTTGCTCTTTTCTTGTTTCCAAGTGTGTGAATTCCTCTTTTAGCCTGTGGTTGCTGCTGAAGTAGCACATAAATCATGCCTGTTTTGATGGAGTAGTTGGATGAGAGGGAGATCGTCATGGAGGAGATACCGGCCAGTAGCTCATGGCTATTTACACAGGTTTGGCTTCATTCACACAAGGACCTGGGGATTTCCTTTCCCAGTTCCCAAAACTCATTAGACGATGCTTGCCTCTTTCCCTTCCTCCTCCACTGCCACAGCGCTGACTAAAACTTGAAGCACAGTGCCCAGCACCAGTTTTTCATCTGTGCAGACCAACACAGGAAGCGCAGTGCAGGGAAGTGAGGCTGTTTGTGTACAAATCATCAGAAAAACAGACGTGTGGAGCCGAGCAACGAAACGCTGCAAGGTGTTCCTTAAACCAGACCCTCATGCTGCTCCCTCCGGTGCCTGTGGATGTGTTTGCTTCTATCTGAGGAGCTGCATGGGGCACCAGGAGCTTGCCAGCACAGAGGAAAAGATCCTATTGCAGCAGCAGGAGGGGACTCCTCATGCTCCTGCTTGTATCAAGGGACCAAGGCCAGCTGTACACCTCTGCCCCTGCACTGGGCGAGTCTCCTGCTAGCTCTTGGTGCAGAGGACTACAGCTCAGGTGGTGTTTTTTTGATTTTGGGCTTTCTCAGCAGATACCACGTCATCATATTATGGCTGTGACAGATTCACAACACACAAAAAAAAGAATATTTGCACTTCTTAGGAGGATCCTTTCCTTGTGCATGCAGCAAATACAGACAGCGAAAGGAAGGTGGCAGCTATCCTAGATCAGGAAAGTTGCGGTCATTTAAAACAGAACTCTTGAAACCAGCTTAAAAATAGCCCAGCTATAGAAGCATAAGTTCTCATGTGGAAGATTGCTGCACAGATGAATGTAAATTTACTGCCAACATTTACTGCAGAGAAAATAGTAAACAGTACGGTTTACAACACGTGTGGGATTATACAGCTTCTTTCTTTTTCTTCATCACTTGCAGATGATTTTTCCACATGTTGTCCCTTAAATTCCACCCACTCCCACCTTCTCTTTGGCCCAGACTGTTAGGGAAAACCTTAGGCAAACTACATTTGTGCCAAAGCGAACACAGCATATTTCAGAAGTAAGCAGCTGGAGTGAAATTTCAACCTGTGACTTCAGTGTAACCTGGCTGTCAGTCTGGATACTTGTTAATACCGCAGCAGAAAGTTGGTGCTTGGTGGTGGGAAATACATCATTGCTGTGCTGATGTGACTCCAGTGTGAGGAGAAGGGACCTTCAGGCTTAACCAAAGTCCGACAGTGGAGTGATGTGCTGATTTTGTCTGGAGTAGAGTTAATTTTCCACACAGGCTGCCTTTTCTACGGACTACAAAGGGCTGGGAGGTCTTTGTTGCTTGTAAAATTCTGTTCTGGTCCGGGGTACCTCTGTACCAGAACTGTGGGACAGACTGCTTTCTACAGGGTACTCAACAATCGCCAACATTTTGTTTGGGAAAAATTAAACTTGTGTGTGTGTGCAGCTGCAGTTCTGATCAATTAAATATACTTTCTGATTAAGGTCTAGGTTTGTTGGTCTGCCTCGTGGTACAGGAGCAGCATGAAATGGGAGAGCTGAAGGCATCCTGTCCCATCCCACAGCTCCAGCAATGCCTGCAGTGAGTGCAGTGTGCTGCCTGCCTCCTCCAGAGCCACGGCTGCTGGTAACAGGGTCACAGGCACCAGCCAGCGCTGTGAGACATGCTGAGCTGTTAGGAACCGAAGGACAGTGGTGATGCTGATGTGAACCCTTGAGCCATTCCAGCATAAAGCAGGATTTGACTCAGGGCAGCTCACAGGAAAATAATTTTCCTCTCCCATCACAGGATATAAACAACACGTGGACGTCTCCAGTTTGCAAAAGGAAGGAGAAGGCAGAGTGACTCCAGGAGTTACACAACATGCGGCCGTTATTCAGGAGCTGCCTCCTGGAGGATTAACAATAGAAATCCTTTTTCCCCTTTACAGATGTAACCTCATGGCCTGTGCTCATTCTGCAAATTAGTGTATAAATGAATAAATAAAAAGGATAGCAATAAGTAACACAGGAACTCTCGTGTTAGTGTGGTGTTGCATGTATCATCCAGATGGAAAGTATGTGCCTAGACAAATCTGGGAATTATGCAAGCTCAGAATTCCTGAATTACTGTTGCTTTCCAACATTGTTAAACAGTTTGCAATAACCACTGCAAATGCACACAAAAATGCAGGGGGAAAAAAAGCCTCCTCTCAACTCCGAAAACTAGGAAACCTAAATATCAGCAATCTGCTGAATGAGAGAAGCTGTAACTGGGAGAATACAGAGTGATGTTGCTAATATGTGCACCTTTTGTTGCCCACACAAGTCAGAGATGGTAACCAGTACTTGCTCCTGGTCTCAGCAAAGGTGGAGAAGGCTGTTGTTTTTCAGTGTGATTGTCTGCTGGGTGGTTCCCTGCACAAGGCACAGAGCTGTTTGTTTCCACTTCTTCAGAGCAGTTTGTTTCCACTGTGCTCAGATGAGCAGAAGGAATGAAAAAAAAAAGAAGAAAAGATGGGCTGTCCTGGTGCAAACCATCACAGAATAAAAATAAATCTGTCTTGGCCCAGGAAAGTAAAAGAAAAGCACTGCAGAAAACATCGAAGTCTCACTCTGCCCCAGGAGCCACTGCTGGCTCCAAGCAGCACCGAGGGATAACTCAGGCTGGGATTTTAGCACAACTTTAGAGTTGTAGTGACCCTTTTTGGTCTTCTCAGGAAACAACGGCCCAGCTGGAGGAGACAGAGGAATGAAGTAGGCATGAACTCTCCCTGAGGAACAGTGCATCTCATAAGAAGGACAACACATTTTTGAGTAGCATGTGAAGGAAAAAAAAAAAAAACAACAACCCAAACAACCAAAACACAGCACAGGCAGATAAGGAGCAGGCCGGTCATGATCCTAAAGCCACACATCACTACCTTTAGGGGAAAAGGATCAGACCCCTTCTGGGGTGCCTCCGACCAGAAATGTAACTGTTGCTCTCTCTGGGGTTATACTGTTTGAAAAGTGACTAATGTTTATCTCTGTAGCCTGACCTCTTTGGGGCTGGAAAGGAGATAATGTTATGCTGCGAAGTAATCTTTGCTCTCCTAGGCCTAGGAGAGTAAGAGAAAAGAACAGTTGGGAGGGTAAATGACAAAACAACTGCTTAAACTGCCGTTTGGGGGAAATTATGTAAACACTTATGCAAAAGCAGCTTCCGAGGGCAGGCGAGCTGCAGCAGGACTCCCCCTGACAGTGTGCATGAGCCACTGTTGGAGCAACAGCCTGAAAAGCAGCTGTGCCAATTTCCTGTAGTTGATGATGATGGGTCCTAATTATGCCAGAGCTGTGGCAATGTCCTTTCTTATGTATTACTCTTAATTTTGTTTCATGAAGTAGTCTGTGCAGTGTTCTTCCGGCATGCAGTCATGGGCGAGCGACGGTCACGAATTGCTCCATGCTTAGCAACAGCAGCCGGCAGCTCCTGAAACCTGCAAGCCTTCTTTGCACCAGTGAGTTTGGGCACCGCCGAACAGCGTGCGGACCGCTCACAGCTCCCATCCACCACCAGCATCACAGTCATGGCAGCACATGAAACTCACTCCCATATGAGTCCCGTATACGCTGCCAAAGTCCTTAAAAACATCGTTTTGTGGAGTGTAACCTTTTGCCAGACCTATAATCAGGGATACCTATAGCTCCGTCTTGGAATACAGTGTGACAAAACACCTTGCCCATTCTCTGGCCAAACAGAACTCAGTTACAGTCTGACCAAAATCCCCCTGGGAATTGGGTCTGTTCCTCAGCCTCCTTTACCTCTTGTAGGTCATCGTGCCTCCTGACAGGGGAGGCACCTGCTGGGGGGGACAGTCCAGCAGGGAAGCGGGTGCGCAACAGAGACTAGGACTGAGACAGGCTGTTAGTTTGGGAGGGGTCAGCGGGAATTTTCCCACGTGTTTTTTCATCGGGGAGATTTCCTTGGTGGCAGTGTTACTGGTGCTTTTTTTTTCAACAACTTTTCATGGTTCCTCATCTGTCTTGGAGGACAGTGTCATTCCTTTATGCCAATGTATTTGGATTTGTTTTGCTTTTTTCCTCTTTTTCTTCAGTCCATAATTTGAGGGGTTCCCCAGTTTTGGATTTTTGCCAAGGAAGCATTTATTTAGCTCTTTATTTAGGTAAGGGCTTCTGTGAATTTGGGAGGGGCCTTTGGGGTGGTTTTGTCTGGGGTTTTTGCAGCTTTTTTTTTTGACTGGCATTTTAAGAAACTTTCACATACACACACACACAGAGTTTCCTTGTCCTTTCTGCACCTGGAAGCTCTTTCTGGGATTTGGTGATTTGTCTCTTCGTGCAGATTCTGCTTTCCACAGGTTGGGGCCACTGATCAGGGTTTGTTCTGGGGCCACCTGGAGCTGATAGCAGCTGTTTGGTGTTTCCTGACTGTGGTCCACGATTATAAAGGCTGAGCCTGAAGAGCACATTTGTTTTGCTGGGTCTCACGTGGGGGACATGCTGCTGGGGGAGAGTCCTGCTCCCAGAGCTCAGCCCAGAGAAGTAGAAGTACTGCTTCCAGAAGATCAGGATTTTGCAGTGGGGCTGCATCAAGGTTTGGGGACTGTCTGGCACCTGGTTGTCCTTATTGATGGTGGGGCCCTGGCTGCTCTGAGGAAGACCAAGCGCTGGTATGGGGCTGACTGTGGTCTAGCCTGCAGGAAGCCTGGGTAGGAAAGGGCTGGAGGAGGTGGGGATGGGGCTACATAGCACCAGGAGGAACAGATGAGGACATGCTGGAACTTCTGCAGAGACTTGTGTGCAGGTAAGTGTTGGGGCATGCAGGAGGATGGCTGTCTGGAGGTAATGCTGCTGTGAGAGGAAGCTCCAAGGTGGAGCAGGCTGGCAGCTTGTGCTACCTGGCAGCTGAGGAAGGGGTCCTTCTCTGCTTTCTGGTTTAATATTCCCTACCCAGTGACAAGGGAGGGAAGAAGCACTGTGGAGTGAGGCCCTGTGTGCTGAGCACACAGGGCAGTGTGATGTTGGCTGAAGAATCATCAGGAGAAGTAAAACAGCTCGGATGAATGCTCACTTTAAAGTCTATAAACAGATCCTTGTGGGAGGACCAGAGCCTCCATGTGTCCCTACTGGCCCAGAATGCTGCCTGGACACCCAAGAGGGAGGGAGTGTTGCAGTGGATGGTTATGGGCCATCCAGGGGAGGGACAGGGATTGTTCTCCACATGCAGGAGCAGTTGCGAGGTGCGGTGTTTAGACTAGAGAGTGGGTGACAGACTGGCTGCCTGCCTGAGGTGGGAATGAGAGGACAAGACTGTGCTGGGAAATGGCAGCTGGGGATAAGGAAACTACAAAGCCATCTGAGCACTGGGGCAGAACCACCCAGAGAATATGCACCCTTGAAGAATTTTAAGCCCTGACTAGTCAAAGCCCTGAGCTTTGGTCTGGACTTGGTGTTCACTATGTTTTGAGTAAGAGGTTGGACTGTCTGAAGTACTTTGAGACCTGATTGACTGGAGGATTTTTCCTTTGGCTTAAAGATGCAGTGTGCTTTGGGTGTGCAGACCTTATGCTTTGTTGCAGTAGTGTCTTCCGTAGCCTTGCAGAATTTCAAGCTGCTGAAAAAAAATTCAACCAAAACCTAAACTCGAGTCAAATTATCTAGGTGATGTGCTCGGTGAAAACCCCAATTTACAAAGTAGCCTGGGAGTTCTACCCCATCCAGTCATCTTGTTCCTTCTGCTGCCAGAGATGGCTGGGCAGGAAGAGTACTTGTGGGAGCATTTGCCAGCTGAGTCACGGCTGTGCCAGGTGACTTACCAGCTGAGCCATGCTGCTAACTCCAGTGTACGTCAGCCTGACTTGCCCTGTTTGTGTGAGCAGGTCCTCCAGCTGCCTCAATGATAAGAGGGGTTATTTGGTGTTGGTGTGACTGTACCAGCCTTCAGAGAGGAGTGAGGTAGTTGTGATGCGTCTTAACTGACTGGTATTTAAATGTGCGTGGCTCTAGATTATCCTTTTCTCCATTTCTCAACTCTTGAAAAATAAGCTAAACTTGCACTGTATGGCAAGCAGTACTCATGTCCCATTTTCTGCAATTCAAGAGAGAATCATATTTTTCTTTTTCTGTATTTGGGAAGTTACAATGGCTAGAGGTGGAACAGATTGCATTTCAGGCAGTGGTGCTGGCAGGGCAGTGAGTACAGTTACCTACCACAGGCAGGAAGGGTAATGCCTCTTCACCCAGAGGTGAGCAGGTAAGGCAGCTTAATAAGGCCTTTGTGGTTTTGGTGCCTTTCTAAGGCCTTGAAAATCATAATTCTGTTAACCCAGAGTAGAGCTGAATGTGCCACTGTGGAACAGTTTATCAGTATGTAGGATGTGCATTCATGACAATGGCTTTGGGGAACTTCTACAGTTTCCATACTAGTAATAGTCACATGAAAAAGAGTAGGGTACTCAAGTGCCATCATGATATGGTAGTGCTTCAGTATTTGTGTTGAATGCTTGTGGTCTTTGGTTGGGAGAGGAAAAAAAGTCATTACAAAGTAAAAGCTTTGTTCACCAAAGCTAGATGAGAAGTAAAATAGCTCATAGTACCAAGGATGGCTCTCTCAGAAGGCTGCTTCAGGGGTTTTTGGGAAAGTAAGGCTGAATTTGTGTTTATGTCTTAAAAGCTGATTGCAGACGGTCGCTTGATAATGTGACACCCACTATGTTTCCTGTATGATACTCAGCAGTTACCTCATCACTTGGTTTTCAGCTTTCCATCTGCGAGATGGTGACTTGGTTTCTGCTTTTTCTTTGCTCCCTGGGATGTTTAGAAAATGGTGCCTAGTGAGGTGTGATCTCTTTAGGCTTTTCTGTAACACCGGTAGCGATGTGCCCTGACCTGCAAGGGATGGACACCTTTGTCACTGTACGTATATTTCCTTGGTGATTTCCTGCACACAGTTTGTGTGGAATTGTGTCTTCTGCAGAACTTGTGTTGTGATGGCTCTGCAGCATCTCAGCACAGGGATCTCTTCTCGTCTGTACTCCAGAGGGCACCTGCCTAGCTGCCTCTCTGACAGCAGAGGAAGCAGGCTTGCTTGCAGGTAGCCAGGGTAAGTGGATCCTTGTGCTTATTGTGCCTATCTGCATTTCCCCTGGTTAGTTTAAGTGCTTCTCTGTTTCCAGAGGGTAAAGAGCTTTTTCTCTTCATTACAAACCATCATATCTCAAGACACCTGTAGTGAAGCATGTTCTGAGTTGGAGGTGCTTCAGTCCCTGCTGAGGATGTGTAAATAAAATGTGGTTTTATTGCCTGACTAACTCATTTCCGGAGTGGGAGACAGTGATGAGTCAGTGTGCATTCACTTGGGCAACTCAGACACCTCACCTACACACAAGCAAATATGCTTTGTGGCACAGACTAGCTGTGGTGCCTGTGCCCCTTAGTAGCTCCCTGTCAGTACTGTGCTTTCCCATCTCCCTCTGCTCAGTAGCACTTGTTTCTCTCTTTGCTCATTTAGGTTTTTGTGCACCTGACTTCACAAGAGTCATTGGAACCAGCCATGCTTCAGGGAGTGAGTCAGTCATTGGGGACTGGAGAAGGCACTTGGTCCATACAGAGCAAAAGAATTGGGAGATGCTGTCAGCAGGGGCAAGAGCAGGTAAGGGGTTTGGTCAAACAGGGTTCATTTGGACCAGTCTCTACTGCTCTGCTATTGGAGTTGTCCCCTTGCTGTTTCCTGTTGTGCCCTTGCAAATGCAGTTTGTGTGGGAACTTATTGCCAGCTAGATGGGTGCCATCAATGTTTCTCCCTTTCAGGAAGGCCTTGCAGGCAGATGCTATCAGCCTCTTCCTTGTTTTCTGCCTAGCACTCGAGCACTTGCTAAGGCTGGAGCTATGTAAAAAGGCAAACAGTGTTTTGGAGTTCAGCTGGGAGAGATTGTGTGCATCCTGTGTATGCACATTTATTGTCTTGTTGAACTTGACTTGTCCTAGGCCGTAAGCATCCACCGTGAACTCGGTGTGTTAGTGAGTTAGTCTTTCTGGGTGATGGAGAAGAGCGAGAGACAGTTCACTGGGGCGAGTTGCCTTGCTTCTGCAGACAGTAGTGCCTAGGATGCTGAGCTTGTGTTCAGACACAAGTGAAGGAAGTGTTTGTGTTCAGTAGGATGGTGGCCACCTGTAGAAATCGCACAGCTTTCCATTGGTCCTGACAGCCACAAATTCAGACTCTTGCTGCAGCCTTCTTGTCTGCAAAGCTGCTCCACTGCACTGTCTGGGAGCCCAGCAGTATCAGGAGTGGCACGGTGATGACTGCAGTCATTCCCATGTTTACTGTGCACAGCACATAACTTCCTGCTAGATTTGAAGTTGCTTTGCAGGCGCACAGTGGAAGGCTGGTGGCCACAGACAGGAGGTGGAAGGAAAACACAGCTCCTCTGAGCTTGACATGTGGCAACTGCTTATTGACTCTGCATGCCCTTATCTGCACAAAGTAAGGAATGGCCCTCATAAATCATGTTGTATAAATCAAACCCTACCCATCTCTACTCTCATGAGCCATGTCGCAGGAATGTCAAACAGCAGTGAAAGACACTGCTGAGTCATCAGCAGGGAGCCATCACCTTTCTGCCTACCGCATGGAAAAATATTTATACACCCTGTCAAAAAAAAAAAGGCCTCCTTCTGTCCTTCTCCTGGGACAGGAATTGCTGAGCACCCAGTACCCTCTTCTGCAGGCAGAGCAAGTGATGGTAATGCAAGATGTGACTGGATGGGCATATTAGGAACAAGTTTTAGTAAGGAAGCTGAGCAAGGCTGCTGTGGTGTACAGGTTGTCTTCGGTATGAAGTAACAGGCTTGTGGAGCTGAGACATCCAAGCCATCTTGAGACTGCCACTCAGGGTAGACACTAGGAGGGCTGTGCAGTCCATTTTCTCACAGCCAAGGAATTGGCTCCTTATAGCCAAGGTAGCAAACCCTGCTTGTTAAAATTAACTTTTCCAGTTTCACTAATAATACCCAAGTGTCCCAGTGTGATCATTAGGGGAAAACCAGTGTGTGTGTCTGCATGTGTGCAGGTGTGGAGCCTAGTGCTGGATCCTGGCAGCACAATGGGACTGAGTCAGTACAGCATCCCCAGTACTTTGGTAAATCACCCAAACTAGCCTTAGGTTTTAACTTGAAATTAATGTCATAATAATGGTAAGCTTCTCTGGAACCTCATCTTAGCTTTTCTTCCACTGTCCTACCCTCGCAGAAACGCAAGCCATTTCTTTGCTGCTGTGTGTCAAGAGAAAGCCCTGATATTTTTGTGAAGATTTTGGTGTGAAGCATCAGGTTTGAATCTCTCTGCCTTTCAGTCTTAAAGTGCCCAGGTTTTCTTGAATAAAATGTGTGGTAAAACAAACATGAAAAAAAACCAACCCACACAACAACAACTAATAAAAAAAAAATCACCTTTTGCACTGTGGGAATTGAGAGCATTCAATGTCTTGTAGGAAGTGTTTCATGTCTTTCAGGATGCAACAGTTACTGAATGCAGCTCATCAATGCAGAATGCTGTGGTATAATTTAGATGCTCACTAGAGATCATAATCACAGTGACAGATGTTGGAGAGAACTAGGAGCTAACAAAACCAGGGACCTATTTGTCACAAGAATGTTAATTACGAAAAGATCTGTGGACAAAATTTTCTGAGATATTTTAGGATTTTGAGTATGATTTGTCATTTCCCATGTAGGGTACTTAGAGCATCAATCCCAAGCACTGAAATATTGAAACAACTTTTCAAGAATTTTTTCTTGTAACAGGCAAAAGTTAAAATTGCATCGACTGAAACATGTTTAGGAGAAAGCCATGCCCCATTTCTACAATGACGGGTAAATCTGTGCATTGAATGCAGCAGGGATGGGCCCTTTGCTGTGGGGTGGGAGAGCTCTGCCTGTGTCAAGCAGAAATTGGAGCAGCTTGACTGCATGCTTAGCTTGAGTGTAGGTTGGTGGCACGTGTTGTTAACTGTTAATGACTGCCACAATGATGTTACTTGGCCAGTTACCGGAGTAAACATGAAATCACTGAAAGACTGATCTGGAAATGTACACTCTTCCTTTGTGTTACCCACTTCCTTTTGGTTGCATCATGAAAATTGAGACAGATTTTGCAGCAATCCTTCCCACGGAGGGTTTGGCTCCCAGCGGGTTACTACACCTCTCCCCTAAGCAGCAGATGATGACTGTCTTTGGAGTGGTGGGTATCTTTAAGTGGGATTTGTCATGCACAACTTGAGGGAGAAGGAAGAGCAGCGGTACTGCTGTGTAAACAGATATGGATGTCTTAAAACCAGCGTGAATCCCTTCAGTCCCTTGCAATGCCATGCACGGTGGTGGCTGTGAGCAAACTGGGGAAACACATCAGCTTTTCACCAAGAATCTAACTCTCCTAGTAAGAGACCTCTGAGTTTCTCTGAAATGGCCACTAAAGTGATGAATTTTTCATCAGGCTGTTGGAGCATCCTCTGAAAGCTGGTTCCACTGTGTCCTTGCATGGGGAAGTGCAGCATCCTGGTTCCTGGGCAGCTCTGCCAGCTGAGAGTGTGGGTGGCCTCTGATGGGAATCCAATTGATCCTGCTTGTGCAGAGTCACTCACATTTCAAAGCCAAGATGAGAGGCTCATGTGTGAGCTCAGGGATGGAGCAGTCATCTGTGGGAAGGCTTTCTGGGTGGTGGAGCCAGAAGCGCTTTGGCTGTCACTGGGGGTGTGAGCCCTGATCTTTGCTGCTCTCGGTGCCAGGCAATTGGGGACAGCAGAGATTGGAAGTGACCTCGGGCTGTTGGCCAGCCTTGAGAAGTAAAGATGTAGGGTTTCAATAATGGAAGTAGGTTAACAAAAGTGTTATTAGACTGTCCTGCCATGTGGACTCACTGGGATGTGAAGTCACCTGATGAAAACATTGCCCAAAACCAAAAATTTCCTAGCAGAAAATGAGCTTTCTGTTGCTGCAATGCTGTTCTTCTGAGGTTTTCCATCTGCTTTACAAACAATATCTGACTGAGCCTAGCAACACTTCTGTGAGAACAGCATCTCTAGTGACAGTTTCCAGCTGTCTAGCAGACGAGAGCACCCAGGTGCCATGGTAAACCAGGGAGTGAATAATAACCATTCTGCTCTACAGAAGGAGGGATGCTGTTGCAAGATGGAAAGGGACCACCTAGTTGGGCTGTTTCACAGCCGAATGTCCCTATGTAGGCACTAAAGATGTGAGCAGGGAGTGCGATATAAGATCACATAAGTAAATAGAAGATAATAAATTCAAGTAGTTCAATTAACTTCCCCTTTGGAAATGTGGGCTGAGCAGTTCTGGCCTGTTGCTCGTAATGATCCTTAAGCCTCTGTTTTGAAAAGGTAGCACAGCCTCAAAGGGGATAGTGCACCAGGACCAGGCTTGGGGCTCAGTGTGGCCATTCCAAGTCTGCAACCTTGTGCCTGTTGTCCAGCCCTTAGTGGCCCTGCCTCACCCTTCTGGGAGGGCAGGAGAGACTGTGGTGTGCCACAGGGCGCTGGGTGCAGGAAGAGCCCCAAGCTGATCTGTGGCACAGATGATCTCCATAAACTGTGATGACATTAATCTAATGTATGCGTTCTTCTACAAAATGTGAATACCAACAAATACAAATTCCATGCAAATAAGGCTTTCGCGCAGTATGTGCAAATGGTTGAACATCTGAGGACTCAAATATTATATCAGAAGTTTTTCACGTACGTGCCTGTTCCAAAATTTGTTGTTGCAGAGCCTTTCTGTATTCCCATGGGAGCTCTCAGGTGAGAGAGAGATGTGCCAGCTGCTTCCCTTCAGCTAAAAGGAACACCTGAAGCAGGAGCCATGTCCTTGCTGGATTTTTCCTTCTTCCCCAAACTTGCAGCTCCTGCAGATGCCTGACTGCTCAGAAAGCCTTGCACCAGCCTCTGCAGCACCCCTCGGCAGGGAGAAAGGTGGATGTTAAGCCTTCTTCAGAAAAGGAAGCTGTATCCTCTGCCAACTGGCAAAGAGCAAGTGCTGGCACTAGCTGCAGAAGAGAAATTATTCATTCATTCTGCAGGAGCACATGTTGGGAAGCTCTTTGCCAGTCCTTATAGTCTCTCCTGGCTGCAGCTTGGGTGCCCAAAGGAGTTTGGGTCTGTAAGTGCCCCTGACAGGTGGGGAAGCTTCTTCCGGCAGTTCCTCTGTGAGGTAAGGAACCTTTGCCTCTCTTTATGAATGGGAGAAGGAAGGAAGGAAAGCTGAGTGGTTTGCCTGAGATGGCAGAATGGAAAGGAGGGAGTGAATTCAGTTTCCCTGTGCTCTCAGTTGAGCTCCATGGGGAATCTGGTTTGCAACAGGAAAAGAAAAAAGTGGGGAACAAATGTGAAGCTTGCCAAGAACCTTAAGTGTAATAATAGGATGCCAAGTCCTTTTTTATTCTTTTATTTAGCTGCCAGTGAAAGCTCAGGGGTCTGAGGGCTTCAGATTTGAACTGGATCTTGTAAAACAGAAGTATGCTGGGTACAGCAGAATTGGGGGGGTTGGGTGAAATTAGCTGAGTAGCTCACACACAGGCAGCCAGAGGCAATGCTCCAGATGGAGGGACCAGGAGTGTAGACATGCGGAACTTGACGAAAATTGTTGGTGAATGAGATGCAGGGATGGAGGAAATACAGAACTGTTCAGATGGCTCTCCCCACTTAAGTGGCATTGCTGCGTGATCAAGGATGGTGACTTGGGAGAGGGAGCAAGTCTGATGAGGGGGTTATATCTCATAGAAGGACTCTTCTACCTTAAACAGGCCAGCTTTTGTGGTGGTGGGTGATGGGAAGATGGCAAATGTGAGCTCTGAATTGCCCTCTGGAGGCATCTGTCTTGGCACAGGCTGTGGGGTGCTCACCTGGCTGAAGAAATAGGGTGCCTATGGAGAGGGGGAGTACCTGCCAGGTTTTCCATTTCCATCTGCTGAACTTGAGCTCACAGATGTGATAAAGCAAACACCACAGATGTGTCAGCAGCTACATGATACACCTTCCACTTACCCCTAGCTATCCTCTCTCTGCCCTCCGCTGTTTAGATGGTTTCAAGTGAGGCAGCGTTCTGCTAACTTTTGTGCTTAAAGAAAAAAAACGTAGTCTTGTCTGATACATAGCAACCTCTGAGATGCAATCACCTTTACTTTTAACATAAGCTAGCAACTACTGTACAGCCCCCCCTGCCCCCTTAATAAACACAAACCCTTTGTCAATGGGTTAAGAGTTAGGGCCAGCAACCCATGGTATGTTGATAAATCTTCATTCTTAGCCCATTAAATCACCAGCCTGCTCATTCAAGAGGGATTCACAAGAGGTAATAGAAGGCTGACCTTTGCTCTGCCATAAATGCCAGTGCACATGAACCAGTTCAATCAAGGAGCTCTTCTTCTGTCTGCCCTCCTTGTGTATAGTTTGTCTTGCCAAGTGGCGGTGCGATTAGTGCAGAGTCTTACTGGGCAGCGGCATGGTGCGAGCCACTTGGCCTTTCTCATCGCCTCCTTCCGTGCAGCAGCTCCGTGTGCCCCAGAGCGAAGCGTAGCTGGAGGCTTTCTCAGGGCTGGCCATAGCTTTAGCTTTTTCTTTGGTGGACTGCTGGTTTTGGTTTTGGTTTTTTTCTGTTTTTTTCTTTCAGACTTCTTATCTTCTAAAATACTGTTAACTGCATCACTGGTTTTCATTTTTCTTATTTAACTGCAGTAAGGGAAAAATGTGGCTTTTTTGATAGACAGATTTTATGTTTGTTCTTTTATTTTTGGCTTCTTAGGAGCTTTTTGCCACTTTTCACTTTCTAATTGTCTCTCTTTCTAATCCAGGCATTTCTTATGCTCCAAGCCAAAATTTCTTCTGGCAATATTTTATTACCTGATGGCTAGAACAGATTAGGGAGGGGGGGAATCTGGCTTAAGGATTTGTGAAAATGGGAACAAAAAGGCTAATTTTAAGGTTTTCTTTGGTGACAGAATAGGTTAAAAAAAAAAGTGTTTAGAGGCAAAAGACCTGGCTGCTGCACACAGAGTCCCAGCTTGTGCTTCTGAACAGAAGATGTCTTTTAACTTCGGAAGAGGAAAGCAGGATCCTGGTTAACACTGCAGAGTAAAAAAAAAAAAAACCACAACCAGAAAGGAATTACTTGGTCACCCAGACTGTTTGGACTGTTTGCTGTTCAGGATGATATAGTGAGGACTTCATAGGAGATTTTAGGTTATGGGCAAGTCTGTTTTGTGTAGGAAGGAAGTTAGCAGAGGGTGCAGTGAGCATGAGATCCCCATGAGGGAGGCTGCACTTGCTGAAACGTGATACTGTAGCTCAAGACTGGCACAGGAAGGAAAAGCAGCCCCTGATCTGGCAGAAAGTCCTTCTGTGTCTCATCATGTTATGTCTGGAGAAGGAGGAGATTTTTCAATAGCTTGTAATGGGACAGTGCTTTGCTGAGAAGGTGTGTAGGGGAGTCACGGTTTTGTTGTTGGTTTTTAACAGTGGAGTAACAAAAGCGATGACTGAGAAGGTGTTTCTCAGAAGCATTGCTACTTCCCCTCCTCTAATTTCCCAGGCGGCTTGAGGTTTGCCGCCCTTGCTGGTGCAGCCCAGAGCTTCAGGGGTACCAAGCACCGGCTTTGACGGGCATTTACAGCAGCCTTGCTTCAGCCGAAGCCAGAGTGATCTGCAGAACAACTTGCTAACATGTTTGATCACTCCCATAATTTCAGTCTCCATGTACACTGATGTACTGAAAGACAGAGGCAACGGGGAATTTTAAAATGTTTGTTGTGAATGGTGAAGCTGAATGTTAAATAGCAACATTTGGAAGCACTTCATTATAGTGAAATATCAGGCAAAGATGGCCAGGCTCTCTGCAGATGAGGAGCACCACGAAGTGGTGCTGCGAGAGATGGTTCATGGCAGTCAGGTGTTGATTCTTGTTTACCTGCCTGTGCTGGGCTCTGGAAGGAGTGCCCCTGCCTTCACCAGTGGGCTCTTCACTGATCCACAAGTGCTTTACATGAACACTGACTGGGTCAGGCCCTTGGCAAGTTATGCTCGCCCAGATGTGTTAGAGACCAGGCAGCTCTGTGCTGCCCTAGTGCCTGTGCTCTGGCTGCTCAGGCTGCTGCACAAAAGCTGCCAGCACCAATCTTGCTGGGGAGAAACCTGGGGCTGTGGAGTGTCCATCTCCTTTGTTTCTCAGCTGGGAACAGAGCCCCAGCTTGCCAGGATGGATCGCAGCCCAGGTTAGAGTTTGGCAGCTGCCATCTACCTTTGACCATGTGTCTGAAATCATCTGTTTCCTTCAACTATTGTTTCCTAGAGCATATTCCCAAGGGATTTGTCAGTCTACTCGCTTTGCATTAGCCCGAGAGCGGGGCCAACCAACCGGTTTTCCCTGAGTGGTTATTCCTGGCTGAACAGACTTCACTCTGCACAACTGATCTTGTTAAATGCAGTTTGCTTTTTTTCTTTCATTCCACTAGTGATAATGGGCATTCTCGGACAGCTGAAATAATGTCTGTCTTTGTTCTGATGCAAGACCCTTGTGTAGATGCACGATTTCTGCTGCCTCCTCCAACAAAAGTGCATACTTTGAAACAGATAAAATGCTTTTTCTAAATGGGGATTTAAATTGATTTCAATAGAAAGGATGGAGGGCTCATACAGAGAAAAAAATATCTTAAAATGAGAACGGAAGCAAATATAGTTTGGTCGTATACTAGTTACAGAATGAACAGCATATTGTATGTGCTGTGTTAGAGGTATGTTATGAATAACAAAAGCACTGGAGCATTTACATATTTGTTTTCAGAAATCCTGGCAGTTGGATTTCACCATTCTGTGCCTCTTTGCCAGAATCACTAAACAGTGGTACATATGGCTTCTGAAGTACCATATGCCATAGAAAACGTTAGCTGATGCCTATACTGATGCAACACACTATAGTCTTTATTTAGATTTTTTTGCAGTTTTGAACAAAGAATATTAGATCATGCAAAACATTGTGCAAGCAGTATGTAGTGGAACATACAGTAAAACAAAATACGTTGCACCCAAAGAAAAGCAAAGAAAAAAATAAATGGGGAAGAAAAGGTAGTATTAGGAATTAGAATGCTCACATGCCAAGAAATCTTTCAAATGGCGTGACATGGTTTTGTAGGCCTGAGGCAGGAGATTTTCTAGTGCTTAAAGCAAAGAGTTAAGAGACTGCTCTGTGGCCACAGAGATTTTGAATCAAGTCCCAGTTCTAAAAGATGTTCCCTGTTCCAAAAGTACTTGGTCTCAAATTTATGTGCTTAAAATCCTTTGAGAGCAAAGGGAATGTGTGTGTGTTGTTCTGACCTGAGCCCTTATTGTAGGAGCAGAGATAATTCTGCTCTCTCCCACATAGTTGTCTGAAAATAGTGACAATGAACACAATTTTAATGAGTCATGTAAGAAACACTTTGAAAATAAAGTATGGTTTCAAACACAGTGACCAGCGAATCTGACCCTGGAATCAAAAGATAAAATTAGGCTTTTGTTTTGGTAAGAGTCTTTTAAGATATTTTTTCCCCTCCATCTTGACAGCTCTGATGGTGACTGCTTTCATGTAGCTGATGTCAGTGGTAACACCAAAACCCAAGGGGAGCCTGGTGCTGTAGAGCACTGGGAGCAGCTGAAGGAGAACATGTCCTGGGGGTAAGGAGAGCTAGGTGGTGTTCCCCACCACCACAGCTTTCCTCTGGAGCAGGGTCCTGCTCTCCCCTTCCCCTCTCTTCTGACTCCTCTGCACAGAGACGGCTGTTCCATGAACATTTACTAGCTTAACTGTAAGCACTGCCGTATATCTGTTGGGATTACTTGCATATTTAAGCAAAGGTATAAAGGTATAAAGAAGCATCTCAACTCTACTTCTCAGTTTGGTTCCTGTTCTTCTAACACACACAGTTCCAGTGTCTGAGGGCAGTATATTATGGGATGCTATGTTGGTGTGATACAGCAAGAGATAAACCACAAAAACTTGGAAATTGGGGAAATATCTTGTAATCTGTGGACACTTACTTGGTTGAGGCCAACCAGCTAACCAGAAGAGAGACAAACCTGGTGCAGAAAAAGAAATTGAGTAAGGCTCAACCCTGAGTATAGCCACAGCAGGTTTCCCAGGGAGGTGGGAGCAGAAGGTTAAAAGGACAAGGGCTTAAAACTGTGCCTGCACCACAGATGGCTGGGCAGGGAAATAGGGGGAGCTGTGACCACTGGCCATGGGAAGGGTTGCCCAATAAGTCTTGGGCAGAGCACGCATAGCATTAGAGATGGGCACAGCCATGGTGCAGCCTGGTAGGGAAGCACGTTTGAGGGGCTGCTGGGGACCTGTGGAAAGGTGTTAATGGGTATTTAATAGCACAGGTAGCCTCAGAGGGAAAGCCTGCAATTCTGTGACTGGCTAAAAGAAGTAGCAAAGGCACTGTGACCTACCAGTGGTGTTACACAGTATGAGCACAATTAGTGGAAAAATTAAGATACTGAGGCTGTCATAGAAATTCCTCTGAGGCAGGGACTAGATGCTTTTGTGTGTAGGTAGCATTTTACACATTTTATGAACTGCTAAAGTGAATGGATGTAAACAAAAATAGATGTAGGCGTGTAAACCGAAGGAAGGGAGACAGAGGGATGAGGGAACCTTCCACTGAGTGTCTAGTTGAGGTTGCTTCCTGGGTTCACTGAGCACCAGATACTGCCACAAATTCAAACCTTATTAGCTGGCTGTAATTTTATGAAAATAGTAAGAGGGGAACATTAACACCTTTATATCCATCTCATCGCAAGGTGTTTTAATTCCTTTGCAAGAACAAGGGTCTTTAGAGGACCTATGAACAGAGGAATACAGAGCCGGTCTCCAATGGAAAGATGACAGTAGCAGTGCCAAGCAGGTGCTCCTTCCTTCCAGCTTTGGCCTCCACATCACTCAAATGAGAGCGTGGGGGGTGCCCAGCCTGCCCCAGTTATGCAGCTGCCCTCTTTAGGCTGTGAACCAAGATGTCAAAACCAGCACCAAGCCCACTAAGTCATGAGTGGGGAGGTTGTCCAGATTACAGCAGGCAGACCTCTGAGGTGAAGGACAGCTTGAGTCAGGTTAACTCTTGAGCAGGTCAGTGCAGCTCATTCCCCTGCACAAGCAGTGGGTAATGCCTGGGCAAGAGGAGGGTTCTGGGCCTGCTGCACCCAGGCAATGGAGAAGTGCGTGCTGCAGACCTACCCTGTCTCCACTTTCACAGGGTTTAGAAGACCTGCTCACCCCACCAAGAAATCTGCTTCAAGGTTACTTGAGCTTCTCACCCCCACCCCAAAAAAAAAGGGACAAAAACACTGAAAGAAGGAAGAAAACCTCTTCACAACTCAGTTAAAGTGGCATCTCAAATCCCACCCTGGCGGCTTCATGCTTTGATTTCAAGCCCATGATCTTGGGTGCCAAGAGGTGTGACGCTGACATTCACGGGCTTGAGCTACTTTGCAGGCTGTTTTGACATGTAGTCTCCCTGTGCTGAAGAAGTGTGTCCTTTATGGGCACAAACAAGCAATTTGCTGGATTAGTCTCATTACTTTCCTTTCAAAAAGCATCCACCACTATCTACCCTGTGGTGTGGAAAGGAGTTAACACTTTCCCTTGCTAAGCCTCCACTTGCCAGTACATCTCCCGTGTGCTGCAATTATTAAATGACACTTCACAACTTCATCTCCTCTTCTGCTACATCTGCTTCCTGCTCCCATGTGCAACCCTGCTCACATCCCAAACATCTAAATGCATTGTTTCTTCTGTTTCTCCTGCCAGCATGGAAAGAAGCCATCCTCGAAGCAGGATTGCCTTTGAGCTGGCAGCAGACAAGTGATTGGCATTGGGCATTACTGCTGAGACTGGCAGGCCGTTTAGCAGAGAACCTTGGCTAATGAATGTCATCCACACCTAGCAGATGTGCCACTGGCTGCCATGCCAGATTTTTGACATAATACAGTGCTGCTGGACATGTTAGTGCTGGGGAAAAGCCACAGCATAACTTGTGCCCTCGACGTGGTGTTCAATCTTGCTCACAGTTCTGCAAGAGAAACAGAACTTGTACGAGGGAGGGCAACGCATCCGATTCTCCTGCTCCTCACCCATACTTTTAGTTGGTGTGTAAATCTTTATTTGTGCTGGTATCTCTCGTGTGCCGTGGGATCTTAAAAAACAAAAACAAACAAAACAAACAAAGAAACTAACAAATACACCATCCTTTTTTCCCCTTGTTCTTTCAGCCCCGGCTCCAGCTGGTCC
>VWZY01005993.1:31754-45321 GCA_013399075.1 Chloroceryle aenea | reverse complement strand
ATGTTGGGGTGGTTGAAGTCCCCCAGCACGATGAGAGCCTGAGAGTGTGATGACTCCTGTAGCTGGATTAGGAATGCTTCAATAGTTTCCTCTTGATCAGGAGGCCTGTAGTAGACTCTGACTACAAGGCTCCCCCTGTTGCCTAGATCTCAAATTCCTACCCATAAGCTTTTGACTTGATCATAGCTATTCCTTTGGGACATCTCTTCACATTCATTCCATTTCTTAACACAGAGGGCCACTCCTCCTAGCCTCCTCACAGATTGATGGCATATATCCACCTGAACATTTGAATCAAGAAAAACTTTCTCCCAAAAGAGGAAAGACTGAGGCCTTTACAGTCCCTGCTCCTGTTGTGACATCCTTGACAATGTATCAACAGAAAGTC
Source organism: Chloroceryle aenea (assembly GCA_013399075.1). Lineage (NCBI taxonomy): Eukaryota > Metazoa > Chordata > Aves > Coraciiformes > Cerylidae > Chloroceryle > Chloroceryle aenea. The sequence continues at coordinate 44,933 of VWZY01005993.1, read as the reverse complement.
TTCTGGGAGATCTTTTATAAGTAGACAAGGGCTATCACAATACTCCGACCACTAGAAGAACAAGACTTGGGATTATAGGACAAGGGATGGCAAGGACAGATGTAAATGAAGCCTGCAGGACTGGTACAAAATGTGTATTGAAACAGTGCCAGATCCTGCTGTTTGAAGATGTCGTCTGTCACTCTTCACCTTCCTTCTTTATCTCTCATTACTTTTCTCCAAAAGAGAGACAAGAAAGAAAAGGCTAGCAGGCTACTGGAAGACATCTGGCACTAAAGCAGGATTTTGGCAATTCCAGGAGCAGCTTTCCCATTTGGGAAACTGAACATTTGGGAGCTCTAGAGGGGATTATGCTGCATGCATGGCTGCATGCAGTCACACAGGCTGCAAAGAGGTCCTGGTGGGTTCCCAGAACTGCTTTTAATTGCAGTATTTCTTATGTTACCCCAGCTCACCCATTCTTCTTCAGACATCTCAAGAACAGACAGAGGCTGAGATTTCACAGTCAGTAGTAAACAGGAAGTAATACAGAAAACATTAGCAGAAAATCTCATCATGTCCCAGAACTTTTTAATGTATTTGGGGCTTTTGGAAAGCTCAGTTAAAGACTTCTACCTCCAGTTTGTAAGTTCAAGCACCTAGCCTCTGACAGACCATCAAGGTTTTCCAGTCTGGTACTGATAAATCTTGTTTAATATTTATTTTACTGATAAATCATTTCCTAGACTTTCTGCTGCCATTTGAGAAGTGAATATTTTTCAATACATAAATCCAAATCCATGTTCTATGTCTCTGCCTTCCTTACATGGTAATACGTTGATGACAGCTCACTAAATGGAGATCTTTCCTCTCAGACAATCCCATTTTACCTATTTGGTCTGAGTACTGTAGGCAAACCATGAATTTCTGGGTAGCAAGAAGTAAAGTGTCTGCATGCCTCATCCTGGTTCTGTGCACTGGATCTACAAGACCATGTCCTTGGGATTCTCCCCAGAGTCATCTAACAAAAGAGGACAGTGTCTCGTTTGTAGGATGATATTGGCAGGAGGAAATGCAACCACATAAAACCAAGCTCCACAGTGACAGAAAGAGAGATCGAGTCCAATGGAGGGATACAAGAATGATTGAAGTCCAGGAACATCTCTCTTAAGAGGAAAGGCTGAGACACCTGGGCTCTTTAAACTGGAGAAAAGAAGACTGAGAGGGGATCTTATATGTTTACAAATATCTGAAGGGTGTGTGTCAAGTAGAAGGGGACAGTCTGCTTTCACTGGTGCCAGTGACAGGACAAGTGGACATAGGCACTAACTGAAATGCAGCAACTTCCACCTCAGCATGAGGAAAAACATTTTTACTGTGAGGGTGATGGAGCACTGGAACAGGCTGCCCAAAGAGGCTGTGGCGTCTCCTTCTCTAGAGACTTTCAANTTTCAAACCCGCCCTGGATTTAGTCCTGTACAACCTTCCCCAGGTGATCCCGCTCTGGCAGGAAGGTTGTACAAGCTGATCTCCAGAGGTCCCTTCCAAACCGTACCATTCCATGATTCTGTGTAAAATGTTTTCAAAAATATAGCAGAGAATTGGGTTAAATTGAAAACCAGGTTTGAGAGATAACACATCCCAAAAGAACAGAGGCAGGGGAAAGGTATTTAAAATGTTTTTTATTACCTACTCATTTTAATAGTGTTTTTAAAAGTTGTTCATTAAAGAGAAGAAAGTGATTTATTTCTGTCTTCTGGTCCACATCTGAAATTAAAAAAACACATGTGCTCTCCATCTTGCATTCAAACTCATCATGTCAATCCTGTAGGGCTGAAAAATAGCCTCCAAAATATAATTCAAGCTTCAAACTCCTCCTTTTGTGGCTAATAAACCACGTAGGACCTCACCCAGTGAGCTCCTGCTGAATTCAAGGCTGTCTCTCCACTAGAATAAAGTAGAATCTATATTCAGTGGTTACTGTGAGAAAAGTAAATGACTAACAAAATTAGGGCTCCATAAAAATAAAAGTGTTCCTGGATTATGTTTTCAACTACAGAGCAATATTCATGTCTTACAATATACATAGCTTTTCCCTCTCTGAAATACTTTACATTGTAGAAGCATCCTATGTTCAATAAGCAGGACATAACACTATAATTTAAAAATATTATAAGCAATGATTCAACAGAATTCTAAACTTCTCTCACAACCCTGTTTTAGCACAAGTAATTCACTGCTGTGCTTTACAGTTTAGTCTTCAACATTAGCCTTGTAATTATCTCTGAATATGGATTTTTTTACCCTAAACCCTGAAAGCATCAGCTGTCCACCGGAGAAAAAGGTACAGTCTGAACAATGAACCCCAGTGTCCTGCGACATAGCTCTTTTCTCTTTGCTGAATATTTCAGCTCAGCTGTGGCTTGAAAGGAATTACCTTCTGTATTCCACAATTACACTTTGGTAGCTCCACAACCCATTTCTTTACAGTTCCAGCGGTTCATTCTTTTTTAAAAATTGAGAAAGATTTCCATGAGAAAGCCAGTGTCTTTCTAGCATGGCATCTTGGACTAAGAGACACAGGAAAAAGTACACAATACCTTGTAATCGCTCTGGCCAACACTTGCCTTAACTGGGTAAAGCACAGAACTTTAAGCTGGAGGAGATCTCTGCAGATCTTTAGAAAAGCCTTCTCTAAGCAAGGCCAGCTATAAAGTTAGATCAGGCTGTTCAGAACCTTGGTGACTCAATTTTTTGAAATCTCCAAGCAGACGAATACCACAGCCTCTACATTTAAAGTGATTTTCTAACTGAAGAAGTGCAAGAATCATAAAAGCCTTCTGAAGGTGCTTGGCCACTCAAAATAAATTGAGGGCAAGGCCCTAATGTAATGGGCCCAGATGTCACAAGATTCTCAGTAATGCTTTGTGATGCTCAGCAAGCTTTGCATCGTGTCCCCTGAAACACTGCACACCTTCAACACCCTTTGGGGAAGCAGTGTGAAGTTCTTTTGATTTGAAATTACCACAGACTAGTTGACTCTTAATCTTTGTTTACTTACAGTTCTTCACCTTTTTGTGGAGCTTGGTGCTGGTGCTGTCACCCATAATTTAGTGACATTACTAGCCTCCAGTTTGCTTTTATTCTCTATAGCTGTGTAACATACTTAAACTATTATTACCCAGCATGCCCCTCAGCTCTGCCTCTGATACTGTTGTGGGTTTTTTTCTCTTTATGCTTTGTATATAAATTAAGGACTTCAAAGAGAAGAGATAGGAAGGGAATAGGGGTCTTCCTTTTCAGCTTTCTCTCTTATCGCTGATGGCATAAGCATTCTGTCATTCCCGAAACAATAAGTAGCAGCACACTATCATCAGGACTGTTGTGCTCACAGATTTACTTAACTACTTAATTCTTCTGAGGCAATACTTCTTCGGAAGCTGACAGAAAGTCTCAGCACTGCAAGAGAACTTCCCACTTCCCACTTATTCTCCAGGATGTTGGCTTCTTTGCGTGCTTTTCCTTTCATCCTTGCATAACTACTGTTAGTCCAGTAACAGAAAGTCTACCTGATCGCCAATTTCATGTTTTAAGTATTAAAAGAACAGTCAGGTTTTTTTCCCATTCAGTGTACCCTGGGAGTATAAAATGAAATAAGATTTACTTCATTCTAATAATAAACAGGATAATTTCTTAGCAACTAGCAAAATTGGTTGTGGTTTGTTTGGTTTTGTTTGGTTTTTTTTGTCATAACAAACAGTCATGAGCTCTAGAAACAAAAATCATATATGTCATAGAAAAGCTAACCCTTGAAACACCAGAAATCTGTCAGAGTCTTGTCTCTCTGTCTGAAATTTCCTGAAGCTTTGCTTGTTGGAAATGTATTCTATGCTTCAGTGAGCTTCCAAAAGCTGTCGTTAATTTCATAGTCTTCGCAAGAGTGATTCTGTGCACTACCAAAGTCGTCTTCTCCGAGACTCGATGGGTGGAAATACTAAAACTCCTTGTAAGGTTTCCAAGAAAAGTAACAAGCAGTTAACCCAACATTGCATCCTACTGGTCATGAAGTGGGTAGCTTTAACAAGCTCACTGCAGGCCTTCCATCATTTAGATGCTATTTCTAAAACATTCCTACATTCATGTGATGGGACATAGATCTCTGGTTTTTTAATTATGTACTGAGGAAAAGCTATTCCAAGTAGTAATTTGATGGTTTAATAAATAGTAAGAACAGTTAATCAAAAATTACCTTAGTATGACTTAAACGTTCCTCTCACAACAGTCACAATATGACTTAGCCCTCTGCAATCCTAAATTGCCCTCTGAAGTGACTTGGCTCTGGAGATCAGAAGCCACCTGCCCTGCTGATGTCACACCTTACTCCAGAGCTTTGGTGGGACTCTAGGAGAGGATTAAGCTTTTGAAGTGCTGGAGGGGCAGTAGCAGGTAGAATTGCTGTCTTCCACACCTCCGACATGCCTCCTACCTGCTGCAGAGCAGGAGCAGCTAACATAAAGGTCAGCAAATGATTTGGTAGGGGAATGGTTTGTTATATCAACCACATCTCCCATCCTTACATTCAGTCTTCTGCACAGATTTCTTTGCAGATAAGTATAACCCATGCAAAGGTGCATCTCAGATCTGGAAGTACAGAAGAACTATCGACAAGAAACATGGCAAATAAACCTCTGTCTGGCCTCTTGAATATGGCCATCAGCAATAAAGCAGCAAAAGCAAGTCTTGAAGTCCTCAGGGCTCACCCAGTGGAGAGAGCCCAGCCTAAGCAGAAGAGGTGTTATCTCAAGTCATTCCTGTCCACATATTTTCCTTCTCCTACTCTCATTTCTTCTTTATCTTGTACCTTCCTGGGGCATGACATGAGACTATGCAGACTTTGCTATATAAATAATGACAGAATGGCCTTTAGCAGTGGAAGAATACAGGGCTGAAGGCAATGGTGAGGCTATTTCAGATCCAGCTTCAGCAACCAGTCTGCAAGCTGGATATGTGTCCAAGTCTTGCATGCCTATAATCTAACTAAGCTGAGTGAATCACTTTAGGTCTGCATATGGCTTAAGGTGTAAGTCACTACAGTGCATTTATCCACACTTGCACCATTTAGCCTTCTAAGTAAATGGAATTTACATCCTAGTTGTGAAATAGTACACAGATGCAGGGTCAGATTAGAGAATGAGCTGCTTTATCAATGCAGATCTAATGGGAGGTTTGATTTGGAAGAAAAGCTTTCTGGAAAAAGCCTGCTTTTGTGTCCTATGTGGATCAAAAAGATGGCAAAAGAAGCTGAGCATTGCACTAGCATTTTGCAGCAAGAACCTAGGAGTTCCCTAGATGGTGAAGCAAGCAGGCTCATAACAGCTCTGTTCTCGCTCAGCAGACATCCCTCAAAATCAGAACGAATATTCACTGTGTTTTCAGAAAAGGTACAAAATGGTCGGAAGGTATGACTGCTGAATACTCACCACTGACAAAGTGACACCTGCTCTCTAGAGAGAGAAGCACAAGGACTAAGCAAAGCAGTGCCCCTACTAGTAGGAGTACAAATAAATGTTGATACACTTCTATGCCACAGTAAAGTCCAGACTGCTAATTTCTTCTAGTTCAAAAGAGGGTAACATGAGCTGGGTATGACACAATGTCTGTCTTTAGATCTTATGGCCCATTGCAGAAACCAGACGCTAAGAGTTTGAGTTTGTGTTGTCTCTGGAGATTGCAATAAACACGTTCTGCAAGTTTCCCCCGCACAGAAGGTAAGGGCTCACAAAGTACATTTGCATTCTATACATGTAAAGAACCACAGATACAAAACAAAGACGTAAGTGGAAGACCGGATACATTTTTGTAGAATCCTGGTTTTTATTAGTGCAGACAGAACATTCAGTGTTGTTTTGACAGGCAAGTGGATGACCAGGAAGCCTACAGCTCAACTATTTCCACCCCACTTAACTTTCTGTCTGCCAGACCTGCTCTCTGGCTTAATTAGCAGGGCAACACACTTATCATTTTCTCTTTTTCTGCCACATTTGATGGAAGTCACACATGCCTCGTAAATGAGGCATCCATTCTCCCCACCTTCTATACCCCAAGCACAACAGTGTGCTCAAGTAGCTGTTTTTTAAATGGCTTGTGTTAATCTTCAGCAGCAAGCAAGTCTAAGTTAGGCAGAAGATCTTCTCTTTCCTACCAACAGGTAAATGGTGCTTAACCCAGGTCTTCAGAGCATTCAGGAGTAAAACCTATTTAATAGCAGGGGCAGAATTTATCCATCAAAGTGCTATTTTGTCCCCTGGAAGGGACCAGGAAGACAGAAGCACAACTTTATGCATGATGGCAAATCCAGTTCTGTGTTGGGAGCTCATTTTTCCAAAATCACTTGTCCCTTAACTTTTGCAACAAAACCCACAAACCATTGAGAAAGTGTTATGACTGACAAAAATTATTCTTTATTTCCCTGATCATGCAGGCTGGGAACCTGGGCATTGCATGAACCATAGTCTCTCTTTAAACTTTGGAAAAAAATAGATAATCATCTGGCAAAGTCCCTAGTTCCATGGCAGGAAGGCTAGAATTCAGTGAACATACTGACCAAGCTTGAAGTATTTGGGCAAGCTCAGCTGATCTCCTGGTTAGGCCCTGAGACTCTGAAGTGCTTTTCTCATTATCCTCCCACTCTGATTTCAATCCCTCCCACTATGGAAATCAGATCTGAAGCAGGCCAGCAAAAAATCTAACTTCATTCCTAGTATCATTGAATGGTAGGGGTTGGAAGGGTCCTCCAGAGGTCATCAAGTCAAGCCCCCTGACAGAATTGGATCACTGGGGGCAGGCCACACAGGAACAGATCCAGGTTGGTCTTGAAAGTCTCTAGAGAAGGAGACTCCACAGCCTCTCTGTTTTCAAACTATTGGAGAAAATTTCCCTTACCCTGCTTTAGAAGAGAAAAAGATGGAAAGAGAGCAGCAAGACCAATAAAGAAAACATTGCAATGTAATAATGAAATATTTCTGTATATCCAGATGTTCAAAGAACTGTGGCAAGGGCCCTGGTTACTAAAATACCACAACCCCCTGACAAAAATAACAGTACTTCGATCAGTGTTCCTTAACAAGATATTCACAAAATAGCTGGTTGATTCATCTAAAGACTTTTTCCTACAAGTGATTACTTCCTACAACAGCATTACTTTCTGAGGGAATCCTGAGAAGTACTCAAAATCCAGTTCAGTTAAGTAAAAATCTCTGTAATAGTTGTAGTACTGTGAAACTTCTCTGAAAGACTTTAAGATCCTTGGCAGAGCTACATTGGACATCTACATCTCCTCAGAAAAATTTCAACTGTATTACTTACTGAATCTTTTTGGTTAATTTTTGTTTGGGGATTTTTTCCCTTGATTTTTAAGCTTTGCTTCCTTGAAAGATTATTTATAAGCCACCACACTGCATTATATAAACATGACACAATGACTCTCCCTCTGGGCTCCCACTGATACAGGGACATGCACAGCTTCAAGCCTTGTTTTCCAGCTGCAAACATAGATGGACGAGGCCAGCTTGAAAGCTCTTGACATGTTATTTAAAAAGAATAGGGCAAGATTGATGAACTAGAATTAGCACCCTCAGGGACAGAGATAATGACCTTCCCTATCCCAAGTGTCAGTGATCAGAAGATCAGTCAACATTTCTTTAGCCACCAACTGGCCATACGGATGAGCAGTATAAGAAAGAGCAAAGAAAACCATGGAGTGGGAGCAAAGAAGATATAAGAGGTAGCTAGAATACTGTTAGAAAGTGTTCAAGGTAGTGAACTGAAGGGATTGTAAGGGATTAAGAGATAGGCTAGCTATGAAATGAAAACCAAAAGAGTTTATAGGACTGAAGCTTTATTCTGTTGATTCCCAAACCATTATGATGACCACATAGACTCAAAGGGCACAGGACATTGAATATTATTTAATTATTTTTGTATCCATTCAGAATCACCAGCAGGTCTTGAGAATATCACTGGTTTTCCTTAAATGGACAAAGTCCCCACCAAACCTACAAGGAATGTTTGATTCTAGTATTGCAGAACTTTTTGGGGTAGGGGAAACCAAGGCCACGGAGTAAAGTCTTCAACATCCAGTCACCAGCAAGAAAGGATAAGAACAAAAAATATAAACTGAAGTTATTACCCCCAATCACCTTTATGTCACACTTGAGTGGGGATATTTTTTCACCTGGGCAAACAAATTGCTAGATTGGTGAAAAAAATTACATGCTCCCCTTTTGGTTTTTTTCAAAGAGCTAATACAGGTAACCAAGATCCCCCTGTCTTTGTAAGCTCCAATGTGGCCATCTTTTAGTCTCTCTTATAGAAAGGAAACAAAACATAGCATAAACCTGGAAAGAAGCCAAAGCAGATAGGAAAGTTTTTCCTTGTAACTCAGCCTCTGTCCAGTGCCAGGATGCACTCTTCCACAGGCAATCTGTGTGGCCTGGCTATAGCTTTACTTTCCCATAGAAAAAAAAAAACAGACCTGCTACGCAGAGTTGTAAGTGCAAGGAAAGATTTACACCAGAAGAGAAGTTCATAGTGTGCATTCATAACAGTATTTTAAAAAGAAGGAATAATGCCTGAATCATTTACCCATCGACACACCTTCACAATCTGCTTCCAACAGAAAGGCTTTGCAACCCAACTCACTCCCTCACAAACCTCTTCAGGGACCTGAAATATTCGTAAAGATTAGTTCCATTCTAATTGCTTTCCCCAGTGCTCACTGTTGGCTCTTGCTCCCTTAAGATTAGTTCAGACAGCAAAGATCTGAGAGGTTACTACTGCTACATCTTTTAAACTTAAAAATTACATTATTGAGCAGCATTACTATAACATATAGGCTGTGTTTTGAACAATTTCATTTCATTAGCAAATACCTATTAAAAATTATGTGCTAGGTATTACCTACCCATCTAGGAATAAGGCTATGTGAAATCTATTTAGCAATGGAGCCAGGAAATATTTCCACTCTCCTCACAATGCTGACTTCACTCACAGCCACAGAAACACCTATGGTAGGAGCCAAGCTGGATTCCTAATTTCACATCATCTCAACTTACCAAACTTCGCTGTATAACCCTGGCCATGCATCTACATACTGGGCACTCAAGATGCCAAATCAATTCAAAGAATACTGACACCATTCCAGCAGAATACCAGTTCACTGGAGAAAAAAAAAGAACAAACAAGAAGTACCACCCCCCCCTCCTCCAAAACCCTAAACCACTCATTAAACATGTTTAAAGATAAGAAAAAACATGGAACACCAGGTTACTTGTATGGCAGGACTCAGGCTAACTGCACTTAGGGTGAAATGTGTTCCATTCACAGGGCTCTTAAAGCAATGTTTGTAAGTCATTCCTTGTTTTTACAGTCAGTTCATCACAGATGTAGACTTCTTCTTGCACCTATGACCCATGTTATTAGAAACAAAAGATCCAGGGGGAACTTGAACATACCAGGTGAAAACACATCATCCAAACTGCACAGTGAGAAAAAGAAACACATCTGAGTGAACAAAATCAATACCACACAAACAACTGGAAAAAAAAAGAAGTACTATAATTCCCAAAGAACATGCCAGAAACATTTTGCTTCAAAAGAACTAGAAGCTGCATTAGTATTAGTCCCCACAAAAATTACTTGTACTTGCAGAACAATGTATTGCTAACAGGATTTTCTCCAGGGGAGAATAGCAATTTGAAAGGCACAGCCAACACAATCCCCATGAAACTCTGTAACAGTTTGACAAGTTTGTGCTATAGACTCTGGCTGTTTTATAGACAAACACCATCTCTGCTCCCGTCACAGAAGCACGTTTGCACCTCTGATGCACTGAATGAACTCTAATGTACTAAATTTCATCTTGTAACATCTTCTCCATGGACACATGTCTCACTTCTGGTGAATTTAAATCCATGAAATTCATTTACACTTAAGTATTTCTGTACCAAATAGCAGGATGTACTACCATCTAATATCTAATATACCTTGGCTAAATGCAGGAAAAGCTAGTTCTATAACCTGAAAAAAATACAGACTGCTGGGAAAAAAAAAAAAAAAAAAGAAAAAGAAAAAGGTAAGTGCAGTATAGTTATAAACAGAGTTTCCATTTTTAATATCAAAAGTATTCTTACAGCTCAGGCAAAAAGCCAACACTTGGCATGTCCCAAACCCCATCCTTACACCAAAAGCCAAATAACCTGCACTAACACTTACACTGTGTTGGAGAAGACAGGAAGTTTGAGTTCCTGGCTCATGGAAGTCTTTAGTAGCTTAAGCTATGATTTCACCAACTGGAGAGACTCTCAGAAGTTCTTCAGGTCTCATGGTCATCCACATTCTGTATTGATATTTGTGCATAGTTATCGGTGTGGTTTTAACAACTGAGGCAGGGAGTTATGAATAAATCCATGCTGTCAGTTGTCAGGGGTTCTGTTCCACCATCCACTTTCTCTGAGAGCAGAGGATGAGATATTTCTCAGATGTTACCTTTATCAGTGAAATAATTCAGCTGCAAAACTATGAATGGCCCACAGTTTCAGATCTCAGGCAAGTAAACAGTTTCTCTGCACTGGGACATAGGATAGGAAAGCAAAATGAACTTCAGCTAACCCATAATACCCCTACAAAACACAAGCACCCCTCTATTCAAAAGCAGTTTTCTCCACACAAGTAGCTCTCAGACAGAGCACTGCAGAGGAAAGATGCAACTGCCAATTTCCTTCTCTTTCGTAAATATTTCCCCTCCTCAGTCTCAATCAGTTGATTTACCCATCTGTTGTCTGCACAAGATCTGATCCTTTTTCTCCATTTTTTCAGTGATGCTAATTTTCCCAGTGTAGCTTAAAAACTGTAACAACAACAATAATAATATCAACAGCAATAATAGTTTAAATGAGCAAAAAGGAACTGTTCCTTTCATTCAAAGGCAAAAGATAGATTATATATATGGTGGTTTTTTTTTTTACCTCCCAGGCACCTTCTTTCTAGTCACAAAGGTCAGGCTGTCATCTGGATTGCTATCTCAAGACAGTCTTAGAATTATATGAAATCAGGTCATCCTACCTGAGTAAGTCAGGGAAAGAATAAAAAAGTGAGTCCTATTCTAATTATTTCCAATACATATTTTATGCTTCAAGCTTAGCAATATCACTTAATCTTATTTCTAATTTCTAGGGATGCTGCTGTTAATTCTTCATATTGCCAGCAGATCATGGACAGAAAAAATGACAAGTGATAGAGCTTTTTCATTCATTGTTATGTTCCTTCTTCTTTCTTACATCAGAAAGGTAATTACTTGCCTACGTCACACTGCATTTTCTATCACTCCACACCAATAGGTCAGTTAAGACCTATTGAATATATCAAGATACCTTTGCAGAAATAGAAGAGTATCTGGCAGGTAGACAAATATCAATTCCATTTGTTTCTGAAGACCGACCTTGCTCTTCTATAACAAGAAAACTATAAAAAGTTTGTGCTCTTGATTGATGAAATTCAGTTACTGCTCAGGATCACAGCTAATGCTTTCAAGAGTTCCTTTATTCCAACAGACTTTCTTTGCAACTCTTCTCCAATGACAGAACAGCGTTATCCTTCCCAAGACTACCCTGTTCCTTCTGCAAGTCTTCTCAAAATGAGATTTTTGTCAGTAAGGATGTGATTTCCACTATTGATTATGCAACCATCATCTACAACAAGTTCTTCAATACTTGAGATGTGCAATGAGAATCATGCCTCAGAGGAATTCCTTTAGGTGTGCAGTCATGGGAAACAACAAACCTCCTCACTGAAAGAAAACACAGTGCATTTCCCCTGTCTTACAGACTTGAATTTGAGAAGATCATCTGAGGGAGCAAATGAAGGTGCAAGGAAAAGAATTCAAAACCATCAGAAAGAACAAGATCTTAATGCAACAGATAGGCTGGTAAAACAGCTGCATTAAGTGCTGTGACACTAGATAATGTGCCACAGGTTCAAGGATAGGCTGGACAAGATCATGATGGATAATTCCACTGAGGATCATTAAATACAAAGAAACTACCTATAGCCCAGAAAGCCCCTGGATTGAAAATACAGAATGAGAGGTGAGAGAATATTAGGAGAAGTTATCATTTTGTCCTGTGCTTACACTTTCACAAAGTATCTACCTTTAGCCAGTACTGGAGACAGGATGCTGACCAGAGCAGATTCAAACCATTTGCAACTTTTCAGAATTTTCAAATATAATGCATGTATTGCACTGAACATCTTCCACATACACTAGTCAGTTTGCATCATCAGCAAATGTAAGTGGGACACAGAAGCTGCTGATTCTGAGAGCTACGTGTAAAAGACGAGTTATTACATTCTGTGAAGTGGCCTGAAGTCCTGCGAAGTCAACATCAACATATTAAGAAAATGTCCTGGTGATAAGAGATCCATGATCTATTTTGGTATAGACATATTTGTAGACATATTGGAGCATGTCCAGAGGAGGGCCACCAAAATGATCAGGGGAATGGAGCATCTCTCCTACGAGGACAGGCTGAGGTAGTTGGGGATGTTCATCCTGGAGAAGAGAAGGCTCCGAAGGGACCTCATAGTGACCTTCTAGTACCTGAAGCGGGCCTACCTGAAGGTAGGGGAAGGTCTATTTAAAAGGGTTTGTAATGATAGGACAAGGAGCAATGGGTTTAAGTTGGGAAAAGATAGATTTAGACTGGATACTAGAAAAACGTTCTTTAATATGAGTGTGATAGACCACTGGAATGGTCTGTCCAGAGACATGGTTAAGGCCACATCCCTGGAGTCATTCAAGGTCAGGGTTGATGCGACTCTGATCAGCCTGCCCTAAGTAGAGATGTCCCTGCTTGTGTAGGAACCCGATGACCTCTAGAAGTCCCTTCCAGCCTAGAACATTCAATGATTCTATTTGTTAGAAGACGAGCAGGATGGATAACCTACATGCACAGTGAAAGTCAAAACTGTAGTTCATCAGAGATAAACCCTGTCTTCAGACATGTGTCTGTCCTGGTTTGGGTGAAAACAGAACTAATTTTGTTCAATGATTTTACTTTTCAGTTCAATACTTATAACTAACAGCACTTTCTGAAGTTAGAAGCATGTTTTTACAGACAGTGTCTGCTGCCAGCAGTGATAACA
>VWZY01005991.1:45448-55482 GCA_013399075.1 Chloroceryle aenea | reverse complement strand
GGTCTCCCCAGATGGAGCCTTCTCCTCTGCAGGCTGAACCCCCCCAGCTCTCCCAGCCTGGCTCCCAGCAGAGGGGTTCCAGCCCTCCCAGTATTGCTGGGGCTCCACTGGCCCCGCTCCCCCAGCTCCCTGTCTCTGCTGTGCTGAGGACTCCAGATCTGCCCCAGCACTGCAGGGGAAAAGTGTCTTATGACAGTGAAGTAGGGGGGGAGAAGAGGAGCATCAGAGAAGATGCTCTGATCTCTGCTCTGTGTAACATTTCTGTTAAACCAGGCCTTCACTTCCCCTGCCATGTTTTCCAGATCCCACCATGACAGTACCATTCCCACCGGATCATGTGTTGCTGTTCTTCCCATGAGAAGAGTTATCAGCCTCAAAATCTTTTGCTGAGGGAGCGAGATGGCTCCTGAATGGCATCCAGAGAGCAATCCCATTTGCAAGTCCACCTAAGGACTACAAACCACGACCTTGGTCTTCCCCTTTAGGCGACACAACGCTGAACCCCTCCACCAGCTCCACGAGCAGCTCCATGTACTGGGACCTCGAGTCTCTTGGATGCTGCTGCTTTGTTTGGTCAACAGCCAAGAAGGAGGAGGTTGGTGGAAATGTCAGTTTGGTTTCAAGTCACATCAGCATCACATCTGTTGGGGCAGTGGCAAAAAGGGGAGATGGCAGCTGCTGGCTGCCCTGGAGCAAGGTGGATTGTTTATTGACCAAAAAGGAGAAACCAGCTGCCTGCATCAGCCGATAAACCCAGCTAAGAGACCTTCCAAACCTCATCGCCACAGCGAGATCCTACCAAGCAGCACAGAGGGGAAGATGCCTCCTAAAGTTCCTGCTGAATTTAGATCCCAAGGGAAGAGTCTGAGATGGAGATGGTCCCACACAATCCTGGAAGTCCAACAAAGTCTTTCAGAGACATGGGCAAGGGACGGTGGAAAGACCCTTTGGGGATCACTGGTGCCCTCCAAGACCCTCAGCAAGACTGACAGCAGCCAAGGCACAGACCAGTCCTACTTCCACTCAAACCTGGGGGAAAACCAGAGTTTTCACTGCATGCTGCTGTCCCACCATGGTACTTTGCTCTTCCACCTCTCCATCTCAGTAACGTAACTCAGCCAGGAAAAGTCATTAAGGTGAAAATGAGATGGAAGAAAGTTTGGACAATGAAAGTTCAAGCTTGGAAAGCCATCTGTTCACCATCCACACGTGAAGGCCTTACGTAGTTCAGTGGTTTCTACTGTTTAAGGAGCATTTCTGAATTTCCTAATTACAAATCATCTTCTGGCCTTCTCTCTGTTTAAAGGACCAAGCAGGCTTCCTATTAGAGGTGGAAGATCTTGTCATTTCAAGACTTCAGAGCAGAACTGGATATACTTATGAGACTTTGAGGCTGAAGACACAGTGCTGGCGCAGAGAGCCAAGGGACGTGCCCAAGGTCACAGAAAACAGTGTCAGAATTAAAAGCTGAGCCCAAATTCTCCAGTTTTCAAGATCTGTTAACCACAGATGAGCAACTCTCCCCAGCAGCCCAGACTCCTGTCTCTCCTTCACCCTGTAGATCAACTTGACTCAAGGTCTTGGTTTAGACCCGGGTTCTTATCCAGAGCCACAGCCAAACTCACCTCTACACTCACCAGGCAACAGCCACCCGCAGGTCACGTCCTCAAAAGGCATTTGGGAAGCTTTTGCTGCCTGGAGGAGACCCCTGCCCTCATCCTCCTGCTCTCAACCCCCTCCTACTAACTGCATCCCACCCCTGCAGAGCGGCTGGGCTGCTGAGCCCTCCCAGCAGACCGGGCAGCGGGACGGCCGGGAGCCTCCAGACCTGTCACCAGACTGACCCTTCCACAGCCCGCGCAGCAGAACTTATTCCAGACATCAGCTGCTGTTTTACCAACCCCTTGACAGGCTCCCGAGACACTTCTGCTGTCTCTCTTGCACGGACACACGTTTTGGACACCATCTACCAGACGTCAGAGCTGCTGTAGGCACCAGGCTCTGCCCGAGACCAGCCCCGTCTGATGGCAGCTCTGGCTGCTCACCAGGGCCCCTCGTAACCTGCACGCCGACGGAAGTCGAGTCAATTAGGACAAAATGACAGATGCTGCTGCCGGGCATCTTCTGGGAAATAAAATGACTTATTTTTAACAATGATTCCATTAGAAGAGACAGCGAGAGGAGAGCGCCGGCTGAGAGTCTGCCAAGGATGAAACGCCAGCCCCCAGTATTCAGGTGTGAAACTGCCTGTAAAATGTAAAGGGTGAAAAAAGGAGCTTTTGTGGGAGGGTCAGGATCAGCCCCAGCACTGCTCCGGTCCTGCCAGGGAACCACACAGGACTTTCTGTCTTCAGTAAATGACATTATCATTTCTGTATGTAATAAACCATGTGACAATTTCTGTATGTAATGAACCACATGGTAATTTCTGTATGTAATAAACCACGTGAGAGTTTCTGTATGTAAAAAGCCACGTGGTAATTTCTGTATGTAAAAAACCATGTGGTAATTACTGTGCATAATATCCACAATCATTTCTGTATCTAACAAGCACATGAGAATATCCAGATGTACGTGATATCCAGATGAGAATTTCTATATTTAATAACCCACGTGCTGATTTCTGCATCTAACAAACCGTGAGAGAATTTCTGTATATAAACCCCAGGTGATAATTTCTGTATTTAATGAACACCGAGGCGTTGGTGCTTTCTGCAAACACAGGTCTTTCTGTGTAACTGCAAACAACATTTCTGGGTGTAACAGCCTCTCTTGACATCCCGGCGGCAGGAGCCAGGGCCAGCCGAGTGGGTCGGGGCTTCTCTTTGCTCTCCAGGTTCCAGAGCTGGGTGATCTCGGCAGGACCGGGCGACTGCTTTTCCCTCATCTGCTCCGAACCACCCCCGTGCTCAAAGCACCTTTATCAGCTCTCTTCCCTCGCTGGAGGGGTCAGTGACCAAGGTCCAGCGCACGGGGGGATCCGCATCCCACAGCGCCAGCGTCCTCGGGAATACGGCGCGAGCCGAGGAGACGCCCGGCGCAGCACTGGCCACGGGGAAAGCAGCGGAGGGGAGCTGACTGGGAGTGGAAGCAGCCTGCTGGCCCATTAAATGGGAGGGTTTTGACTGAGCGTTTAATCCAGGACCTCGGGGAAAACACGAGCCAAGTCGCGCGGAAACGGCCACAGACATCTGTCAGCACTCCTGGCAGTGCAAAAGCCTCCACGTCGCCAGTGGAGCGGCGAAGGCGAGATCGGGGCGGTTCTGGAGATGTAAGCCCAGGACACTCAATACATGTGTGAAAGAGACGTTTGAATGTACAGGACGCTTTAGAGCAAACACAGGTGGCTTGGAACGCCTCATGAGGAGCTGAAAGAGGCACAAACAGAGAGCAAAGCTCTTGCTGATGAGATCGTCTTCATCTGCAGCCCGAGCTCTGTCAGGAAGCCCAGCGGGCTGCAGAGCTGGGCCCACACTGGGTCCAGGGACACTGGTACCCGACCCTGGGCTGGGCTGCTCCAAAGGTGCCACCTCATCACTCACAGGGCTGGGGAAGGACCGGAGGTTAAGCAGCTTTTCCAGGCTCTGCCCACCCGCGGACGCGGCCAACGCAATCCTGGAGCAGGAAATAAGTTCCTTGTAGGAAGCAAAACTGGGGTGGGAGATGGTAAAGCTGAGTACAGCAAGCACCTGCACTTCATGGCAGTGGCAAAGCAGAGGGATCCCAAGGAGATTAATCATGCAGCGCAGTGCAGAAGGAGGGCTCAGCAGAGATAAACCCACCGGGGTGTGTTCCAGGGGCATTTGTTTCAGTGATCACATCTTTCTAGGGTTTAGATCAAGGCCTCTTTCTGGAAAGGCAGCATCACTGCGGGTGCTTGGGTAAGGCTCTAAACGAGGGAGCAGCTGCAAACAAGATGTTTGGGAGCATTAGGAGTGGGATGGAGCACACTGAAAAATGGTAACACCTTATATAAGTCAGCTCTGCAGCCTCGGCTGGGTACCGGCTGCAGCCTTTGAGGGGGTTCAGCCATGAGAGTAAAATAAAAACCCTCACAGATGAAGGGAGGCTATAAAAAAGAAACCAAAAAAGCAGCAGCTATCTTCTGCACAAAGAAAACATGTTAAGAAGCAGAGAGAGCAACTAGAGAGGTCTAAAACCAGGCAGCTTTCGAGGCTCTGCTTCCTCACAACAGCTGAAGAGACAAAACAGCAATACTGGGAATTCCAAAGCGGGGTGAAAAATAGTTTTGCAGGCAACATGGATCACTCCAGGCTGCGGATCTCACCGCTCCTGGATGGCACAGAGGTGAGAAGGACCGTGCAGGGTCTGAAATGACATTGGCTTTACCATAGGTGATAACTGTACATATCAGAGTTAGACCAGGTGTCAGTCGTGGGAAGATAAGTGTCTTCAGCTGGAGGGCTGGAAGCAGAGCGGCTGCGTGGGCGGCACGTTTGGCAGGGGAGGGATGGGGGATATATCTCATCTGCCCACGCGCCGCTTTCTGCGACTTGTAGGACGATGATACTGGGGATAGTTGGGCTCGAAGGAAAAGTTACAGTTCTCACTGTGAAAATTAACCCAACAAAGGCAAGAAGACTGTCTAGTTTCTCAATATGTACAAGCACAAAACCTGCAGCCACAACCTGACGTGCGTTTTGCATCACACGGGCTGCACGTGCCCGGCTCTGCACGAGGAGCAGCGAGCAGCGCACAGGGAGCTGCTGCGGGCACCGTCCACACCGACATCGGCCTCGGGGGAGCCCTGGCAGGAAGGCAACGCATGTCAGTGGTCCCGGGGGGGTGTTTCATTCTGGAGAGAGAGATGCCCTGCTGCAAGTTCCCAGAGCACACGGGCTGCTGGAGCTCAGCACACGGCATCTTCCCTGCCTCTCAGGGGGCAGTTACAGCTGAAGTGGGTGCAGCTTCAAAGCGCTGGGTCCCACTTCCAGAAGAGATTTACATCCTTGGGAGAGAAATTTCCCTAAGTAAGACTCAGATGATTCTGACAGTGTCACCCCTGCGGCTCCTTGGCACACTTCATCCTTCTTTGCTCTGCCATCAGAGGGAGAAAACACCTATTCCCATCCAGTTCCTATTAAAACCCCTTGGCTCACGTAGCTCCAAGAGGCTAAAAGCCCTGATTTACTATCCTGCACACCCAAGAATAGAATTTAACATCCTCTTTTCCTCCCTGGGCTGCTGGACTGTATCAGCACTGCCAAAGGAAATCCCCCTCCACCCCATTCTAGAGCAGCCCTGAAGCTGCAGCTGGCAGCACCCTTCATCCCCTGGCTTTGGTTGCTACCACTGTCAGTGACATCCAGTGCCAGGCCAGGGGGCAGTGGGTGCAGCTGCAACACAGGAGGGTCCAGGGAACAGCAGGAGAAACTTTTTCAGGGTGAGGGTGACAGAGCCTGGCCCAGGCTGCCCAGGGAGGCTGTGGAGTCTCCTGCTCTGGAGACTTTCCAGCCCCCCCAGCTCTGTTCCTGTGTGGGCTGCCCTGGGTGCCCCTGCTCTGGCAGGGGGGTTGGACTCGATGCTCTCCAGAGGTCCCTTCCAACCCTAAACATTCTGTGAGAAGCCCGGGCTGAGGAGCTTAACCAGGACCCGTTTTTGCCGAGGCACAGTGGGTGCTGAGCCGCTCGGTCGGCGTGTGCCACGGCGCTCGCACGTGTGCCAAAGGGACGCGGTGACATCCTGAACCACAACGGGCTTTCCAAAACCCGCCCTGTGAAACCCTCGCCGACGTCTCACACTGCGCCAGCACGAGACAAACAGGATGTTTTCCTCCAACCGTCACTCGCTTTTTCGAGAGGAGGGGTGGCAGAGCTCTGCCGTGTCAGGGGTGTCGGGGCAGATCAGCCGTTAAGATGGATCAAAGAGATGGAAAAGGGAGACTACAAAGGAGTCAGACATGAAAAAAGGAGATCTCAAGTCAGGATCAAAAGGCAAATTTCCGTAATCGAAGGTCAGAACAAGTCCTCCAGGCATTTTAATGCCAGGAAAGGTCAGCTGAGCTGAACGTGGCTCTGGCAGGTCCTTTCCCACTGTGTGATTTTTCAAAGTTATCTGCACTCAAGTGACACTTGATAGCAGGAATTTATTTTTTGGCCTTCAAACCCGGCACGTGTCTACAGCTTTTTTCCTAGTGCAGTTTTGTACCTGTGGTCTGTGTTCAGCCAAAACACCTCAGAAGCTGCAAGAAGTGGCTTTTCAGCAGCAATTTTTCAATCTGCAAGAGAAGGAGCAGGCTACAAACTGCAATCCCACGTTGTTCCACTGAAAACTCAACCACTCCACTTAAAAAGTGGCTTTCAATCTTCTCTGGCTCAGACTTGCCCACGTGTCATTGCTCACGCTGACATCTATTTACCAGCACAAACCACAGAGCCTTCGCTTGGGAACCGCACAGCACCACATATTACAACATCGTGCTGGGGAGTTGCGTCAGCAACTCTTTATTTTTGCCCTTTTAATGAGAAAGAAGATGTGTTAATATCTGTTTATAGCCCGTGAAGAGTGTTACATATGTCCAATATCACACAGCAAGGCAAAAGCAAAGTCAGCTATTAATACTCTGCTCCGCTGGAGTCCGGCTGGTGCACCGAGGAGGTTCCTTTTCTTCACATCTGAACCATAAAAGCCATTTTCAGAAGAAGACAAAATCATCTGTGCTTTTTCACGACCTGCCTGTGGTAGAGCCAGGTATATTCCTTCCCTTCTAGCCGAGGTGTAAACTGAGTCCATTAAGTTTGTCTCTCATTCTTAAAATGCATTTATTCCTCCTGGAAGCCCAGGGCGGGCGGTCCCAGAGCAGCGCTGGTGAGCTGAGGTTCCTTCCTCATTTATTTAGTAACTGGGGCACTGGTGCCTCCATCCTCGCTGCCCAGAGAGCACTTGCACGTCAGAGTGCACGTCTGTCTCTTCCAGCAAAACCATTTGGTTCATGTGCTCCTGGGCAAAGGAGGATCCCCGGGGTGCTGGGGCAGGGGCTGCTCCTCCCCAGCCCACTCCAGGATTATTCCCCTTCATGGGGAGCTGAGGGAACAGCCAGGTTTCAATAAAATACTGAAGTGGCTCAAAAGCAGGTTAAGGGGTGAGGTCCCAGCCAAACAGCCTCACTACCCATGGGAACTGCACCCCAAAGCTCTCATTTTATGGTGGGAAAGCCCCCGAAGTGGTTTGGAGACATCAATTTGCAAGCACACTGTGTGCTGTACCCAGCACCCCCTCCCTCCACCCCCGGGAGATCTGATGGAAATAAAAAGTGACTGTAATTATCCCATATCATGTGAAATTCAAGGAGGGGATCAAAAACTAATGGAAGCTTCATCCTCCAGCGGAACCATCAGGAACACTCGTCTGCTCTCCTCCCAAACCCAGCCCTGACCAACCGCCCTGCCCAAGGCAATGGGGTGGGAGAGGTGCACTTTATGCACCTAAGCTCAGCTATAAACCAAACCCTGGTCTCCTTACCGCACTCGGGCTGCTAATTAATCCTCTCCCAGCCCAGCCCAGCCACGCTGGCTCAGGCAGCACCGTCCCCCTGACTGCAGCAGGCAGAGGGATTGGGCTCCCGCAGCCACTGATGATGCTCCCCCAGTTCTGCTCCTATGGAAGCTGAGAATTCATCATCACCCCTCAAACTGGCAAGTCTGGGGCTTCTGTTTCTCCCCTCGTGCCATCAGCATTGGCTGCCTGGTGGAATCCACCCCGCACAAAGCGCTGGCGAAAGCTGGTCAGTGGTTCTGTGGATGAACCACCTGCGGTCGCTTACAAAGGGCACTGCCCAGGAAAGCTCATCAACAAAACAGCCTTCAAAAAAGAAATGAAAAAAAAATAAAGAGCACACACAGTGTGCTAAATATTTTATTTCCTCCAGCAGGCAAAATGAAAATTTTCCAAACCCCTGAGTGGGGGTGGAGGAGGCAGCTCCCTGTCATGGGAGTTCCGGGACAGCACCCACCTTCCTGTGCTGAAACAGGTGGGTTATTCATANATCCA
This sequence comes from Chloroceryle aenea, assembly GCA_013399075.1. NCBI lineage: Eukaryota > Metazoa > Chordata > Aves > Coraciiformes > Cerylidae > Chloroceryle > Chloroceryle aenea. The sequence goes on along the minus strand of VWZY01005991.1, from coordinate 47,472 downwards.
CCCCTCCCCTGCTGCCCACGCTGCTGGGGGTGCAGCCCAGGGTGCCAGTGGCTCTGTCCTTCTCCCCTGGGCTGCTCTCGATCAGCTCCTGTCTCACTCACAGCTCTGTGTGTACCGGTGGGAGAACTCGTGTTGCTCATCCATCAGGATGCCCACGGGCTGTGTCTGTCTCGAGGGGAAGCGATGGGGCCACAGCAGAGCCCTGGATGCAGAGGGGGAGGAACCCATTGCCCTTATGCTCTGACAGGAGTCACCCCGAGGTGCTGCCCACCCAGCTCGAGGGCTCGGGACTGCAGGGGACTGTCTGCTCTAAACCCCGCAGTCTGCTCCTCTTCCTCTCCTGCTCCCTGTGTGCAGTTTGGTACCACAGAGCTCGATCCACTCCAGACTGCAACGTGTTCTGCACTCTCTCTATGGATTAATTTGTAAGTTTTGTGTCAAGTCTTCAGCCCACTGCAGATTTACAGATGGGAGACACGAAATCTGGTTGTGGAGGGAGATAGAAGCATGGGGCGAGCTGGTCCTGGACACATGGGGCTCGTGGCGCTTGCTGAGGTGGGAGGCGGTGGCAGGAAGGAAGGCACCTGCATCTTCTCCATCCTCGCCAGCACCCCTGGGGCTTCAGCACTGACACGAGAAGCAACGTGTCACCCGGGACCACCCCAGCAGCTCCCTCCTCTGCAAGGAGCAGAACCCTGTCCTGGTGCAGAATTGCCAAGCGAGTGATGTTGGGCAAGAGGCCGTTCCTGTGTCTCCCTAACACCCTCACCGCACGCGGCTCCGCTGCGCGGGGCCCCTCAGATTCTCCTTTTTGGATAAACAGAGGAATTTGGTTTCTGAGGATGACGGTCACGGATGTTGGTGTCTGGCGACAGGTGCCGCTTGCTTCATCTACCCAAACTGACCCAGTTCTCAACCAGCAGCAGCTTTCCCAGGCTGCAGCACCAGTAGCTAAACTCCAGTTTCTTCTGCAGTCTCCAATTAGTGATGTTTTCTCAGCTATTCTGAGTCCTGGCAAAGCTTTTGAGAGGCAGCTCTCATCCGGCTTTCTGCTTCAGCAGGAGCAAACGTGGCCGCAAGACGCTGGAGTCTTACATATTTTATAAAAACCACTATGCCAAAAATATGATTCAAAGTCCTTGGCTGGAGACAAGAGTCAAAGCAGAACATCGGCTCATTCCCGGGGTTCTGCCAAGAACCCAGCGTTACAAATGCACCAGCACATCAATAAAAGAAGACCACTTAGGTAGACGAGCACAGACTCGCCTCCACTTTCGGACACCATGGACCTCGAGTCCTGGGCAGGCTGAGAAGAGGTAAAATTCTTCCCAGAATATTTTCTTTTCAGCTCTGGGCTTTGCCCCCAGCCCGTGAGTGGGGCTGAGTTCACGGGGCACGTGCTTGCTGGGGCGTACACAGCCCAGGGAGAAGTGTCCCTGGGGAAAGGAGACTCTTGGCTTGTTTGGCAGGTGCTGGTAGAATTCAGCTGGCTGAATTTAAAACATCCAAAGGGAATCCAGCAGGCTTCAGTCATCTGGGAGGTTATTCACAGAAGCACAGAATGGTGGGGTTGGGAGGGACCTCTGGAGAGCATCGAGTCCAACCCCCCTGCCAGAGCAGGGGCACCCAGGGCAGCCCACACAGGAACAGATCCAGGGGGGGCTGGAAAGTCTCCAGAGCAGGAGACTCCACAGCCTCTCTGGGCAGCCTGGGCCAGGCTCTGGCACTCTCACCCTGAAAAAGTTTCTCCTGATATTCCATGGACCCTCCTGTGTTCCAGCTGCACCCCTTGTCCTAGCATTGGACATCATATTTCTTTGACTCCTCTAAGAATGTGAGGTACAGGGAGAAGGGGGTGAAGCCAGTAAAGTTTGGGACGATTCAATCTTCACTCAAATTTACAAAGGGACAACAATTTTCTAGTTATCAAACAGCGGTCAAAGAAGCTGCAGGTGCATTTCACTGGAAAACACTGCTGTGGCCCCATCGCTTCCCCTCGAGACAGACACAGCCCGTGGGCATCC
>VWZY01005991.1:881-20750 GCA_013399075.1 Chloroceryle aenea | reverse complement strand
CCGCGGGCCCCGCCGCAGGATCCGGCTCAGCAGCCGCCAGCGACAGTTCCCTCTGATGCAGCCGCCCTGCCGAGCAGCCGCTGCTCCTCTGACACACTGTGCTGCTGACTCTCCCCAGCCTGCTGAAGGACCCGAGGATTTTAGGACATTCCAGCCTCTCACCGTATTCATTTTCTATCCCCGGACCAAAGGGTGGCCGCTCATTTTTGGGCCTCCTCCCTCCCCCACCCCCTCATTCTCAGACAGTTTCCAGCCTCATCCAAGGACCACGTTACACAAAAGAGAAGGGCTAAATTTAGCTCGTAAGGTCACCATCGTTTCTTCTGTTTATCGCTGCTGTATTTAGCCGCCTGCATGGCGGGGATCAAAGACAGATGCAGTGGGAGATGCAGTAGGTAGCAAACAAGCGCCTGTATAATTTGATGGCTGACGTTCTGCTCGCTGCTTTATGCTCATTAACCCAATTCCTTTGAACTCAAGCAGGAGATGCAGTAACACATCGTTGGCAACCAACCTCCAGCGATGCCGAAAGGGATGAGAGTCCTGGGTGAGCAGGAGATTGACAAGCCAGTGGTGTTGGAATTTCCCAGCCTACACGAGGGTGGGTGAGCAAAGGGGCACTGACACCACGTCGGTCTCTGCTGACATGGGGAACCTGCCATGAACCCTGAGCTCCAGGCACCTCCCTTTGCATCGCCTCCTCTGTCCGTAGAAAAGAGCTTGTGAATTTAGATAACAGATTTATTGATGTCCCGTGTCATCACCTATAATCTAGGGTAAGATCCACAACACTGTGTAAAAGGACTTTCTGAGTAACTTCAGAACTGGCCCTGCTGCTCTGCAAGCCACAGCAACTGGGAATAAAACCCCTCCCTGTCATGTTGTCCTCGTGCCCATCTGGTATGAACCGGGTAACAGAGATGCCCAGGAACCATCCTGCATCTTAGGAAAAGAAATGGAATCCGACATTGGTCTTCAAGTCCAAGACAGGAGAGCGGTGCTCGGTCTGACCTGCCGCTGCGAGCTGGCAGCAGCTCACTCCCTATGATAAATGGCCACTGTCTCGGGGCTGCCGGTGAGATGGGGGCACGGAGGGAGAACGTGGCTGGATAAAGCCTTTTGCCTTTCAGCCACTCTGCAGAAAAAAACCCCACTCTCTTTATTTCCCTTTTTGAAATTCATGACTTGGAAAAACCAGCAGGCGCTGCTGTGCATAATCACGCGTAGGTACCTGCGGTCGGAAACCAACCCCCTCTCTTCCCAGCCCTTGCAACCATCAGCAGCGACAACACCCGCTGCCAGCGGCCGGCCAAAGGCGTTTCAGCTGACACAGCCAAAGCCATCAACCTCATTAGCACCGAGCGTGCCTCAGAAGCTGGAGAAAGGGCAGCTACACATCAGGGATCTCATTTGCTTCTTTCTTCACCTTCATTTCATCACCTACCGCCTCTTCCTTGGCCGGTTACCTTTGTTGAAAAATTTATACAGCCCCTGCTAAACCATTCTGATGAGCTCACGTATGGGGATCCGTGAAGATGTGACTTGGGACTTCATGCAGATTTAGGGGTATTCCAGCTGGGCAAGTACCTTGAAAAAGCAGTTCTGAGTCTGCTGGAAAGGCAACAAGGAGGATGACAGAGCTCCAGATGAAACAACAAAAACAAAGCCCATTAGCCCTCTTTCAACAGCGTCTGGGGAAGCAGGACACACCTCAAATGCGACGGGGCGAGAGCCTGATCCCGAGCAAGCCAGGGCTGAAGATCCTTCGCCAGCCGGCTCCACGATGAAACCCACCTGCATTCACAACCTGTCCAGACACAAAGAACCCTGCCTGAACTAAACTGACCCAGCACCAACCCTGTGGAGGCACCGGGTTCAGTAAGGCTGAGTCTGAACACAGACCCTCCCGGGAACAGCTGGCAGCAAGAGCTGGGGAGATGCACAAAGGGAGCGATGCAGCGCTGAAAAAAACCCTTTTTATACAGAAACAGCTGTAGTGGCACAGGGGAGGGAAGTGGGATGCTCAAGACAGTTGTCCTCAGACATGAAGGGCACAAAGCACTTGGAGAGGTGGGTGCTGTCCCCGTCACAGCAAGTCCCCTCCTCTCCACAAAGCTTCAAGGCTCCATCTCCCCTGACATTCATACCTGCTCAGTCACATGGCATCCCACCTTGGATGCCCACGTCCCTGAGCCCACTGCTGAGAAACGAAGATAAGCACGCTGGGAATGACAGGATATCCCAAGGATGGAGAAGATGATGCAGCAACCCAAGACCTCATAGGCAGGAACTCGGTTTGGCCCATGGCAATTCACCATGAGGTTGCCCCAGGAAGGACAAGGGTACAACAGATCGCAGAGCACACGCGGGCAGCTACAGTGTCCCTTCTCTGGAGAGATCCTGAACCTGCCTGGACACTGGGACCCCTGCTCTGGGTGACCCTGCTGGATGGAGCAGGGAGGTGGCACCAGATGATCCCCAGAGGTCCTCTCCAACCCCCACCATGCTGGGATTCTGTGGAGGCTCAAACTGGAAGCAAGACTTTGTAGCAGAGATTTCCTCTGAGGGCTGCTTGGGAGAGGAGTTGACCCTTTGTAAGTGGAGAGGAAAGTCGAGAATTTTCCCCCTGCAAGTTTATGGTTAAAAATAGGCTCTTGGTAAAACCAAACCAAAGCGAAACAAAAAGCTGTTGTATACTTAACCTTTTCCTTCCCTCCACTGACAGTTGATATTTGGGAGTGAGAGAGGAAATTCAGTTTTGCCTTTTGAACAAGAAGGGGCATTTCAGGCTGGTTACCTTTGGTGGCACAATGGCACTGCCCATCCGTCCATCTGTCCCCACTCCGCCCCCGAGTCTGACAGAGAGGGTGGACTAATAAATAAACCAAGTGAAAAGGCATCTGCCAGAGACATCGCAAGAGGCACCTCCCTGACAGAAAGGCAGGTCAGGCTCAGCCCTTCCATGCTTTTTCCCCGGTGCTGCCAAGCAAGCGCAAGGATTTCTCTGCACTGGCCACAGAACGCCCTGGGTGGCGGCCACGGGAGGATGAGCAGAGAGAGGAGCAGTCAGCTGTTATGCCAACAGAGGGGTGTTTAGAAGAAAAGGTTTTATCTGGTTTTATCTGTTCTGCTGCTGCTGGAGCACCTACTGGGAGCAGTGGCCCCTCTACGGCACAGCCGCCGTAAGTGAAAACCAAACACAACGTTAACCTGCAGTGTGCCTTTCCCAGCCTTACATCTTAATCCCATCTCTCCTTGCTACTCATAAACCATCTCTGACAGTTTTGGTCTGGGTTAATAAGCTTTAGAGTTACAAGTTAATTCATTCCCAAGCATCCAGCCCTCCCTGCATAAGGAAACCCCACGGCCAAGGAGCTCAGCTCAGGCAGCCAGTGACCTGGCTCCCTCAGGTGTCTACTGGGGTCCTGGGGATCTCTGTCTGGGGCTGTCCCAGAGCAGCTCAGTGACCTCACCAGCAGCAACAGCAAAGGAAACCACAGGCTGTGACGTGTTCAAGTGTACGAAGTGCAAGTGCAGTCAATGGTCTGGGTTTTACCGCAGAGGCTCTTGCAGCTGGTCCAGGCTAAACCCAACTTGTCAGAGCCTGGCACCAACTGGGCAACACGCAAATGCTTCAGGTTCCTCCTGGACGAAGGCTGTAAGGGGATTTACACACAGAATCCCAGAGTGGTTTGGGTGGGAAGGGACCTTTAAAGGTCATCCAGTCCAAGCCCCTGCAGGGAGCAGGGCCATCTGCAACCAGAGCAGGGTGCTCAGAGCCCCGGCCACCTCCCCTGCACTGGGGACAGCGTTGGGGCAGCCACCACCTCTCTGGGCAGCCTGGGCCAGGCTCTCCCCACCCTCATGTCAAAAATCTCTCCCTTCTCTCCAGCCTCAATCTCCCTCTTTTAGTTTCAACCATCCCCCCTTGGCCTGTCCCAACAGCTCCTGGGAAAAAGACACAGGAAGAAAAACACTGGGTGAACTCTGCAAGGACAGAGGATCACAGAATTTCTTATCAATTCCTTTCCAATCTGCAGTCTCGTTTGCACTGAGCTAAATTGGTTGAATTCTTTAACCAAACCCAAAGGAAGTTGACATATCAGGGAACAATCTCCCGCAAACAGCACATCTCTTAGAAGCTTGGCTGACAGGCAGACAGCTTTTATCTCTTTTACTAAGTCTTTAAAAACAAACCAACCGCACCAAACCCCCAAAGTAGGTCAGTGTTGGCCGTCCTGCCATTTCACACTCTATATTTAGCTGTAGCTACCAGAACAGCAAAGCAAATAGATGGCTACGAGCTACAGGAGACGCGTGATCGTAACTGACACACGGCTTGCACGGTCCGTCTCCCCTACACAGCAAATCCCAGTGAGTCTGGAACCACGGAGCCATCAGCACGAACATCCTCTGGGTTTGGATAATATCTATGGATTTTGGGGTTTTTTTCTCAGCTTCAGTAGGAACAAACCACACCTCGAATTCTGTGAGCAAGAGAAATGGTTGAAATGGGAGCTCAGCAGCACAAGTCCCCGAACTGAGGAGTGAACCCATCGAGTGTTGGGAGCACAAGGACCCACACGTACAGCTGCCTGGCTCTGCAGGTGAGATGTTGGAGCCTTTAGAGAAGAGCTGGCATTTTAACATCTGTAAAGCCACACATCTGCAGCCAGGGGCTCCATCCCCTGCCCCCTCCAGCACACCTTGGCTGGTGCAGTACCACACGTCTGAGGAGGGTGAAGAGCAGCAAGGTCATCCCGGGAAGGAGGTTTGCTTGCTGGTGGAACATGCTCAGGGCCAGGGGGAAGCAAGAAGCAGTTCAAGGACTGACAGCTACAGCTACAAGAGGTGGCAACAGAGTTTTGGGTGTAACCACAAAGGCATTAATCACAGCAGGCACTTCAAATTCATAAATACTAAAGCAATTCCATTTTGTTTAAGATAAATATGTGGCAACAGCCCAGACAGGAATAACAGTGATGATCCTGCCTTGTGCACCTCACTGTGATGTTCACATCATTACCGATGTGGCCAGATTCTTGTCACTGATGCCCAACAATAGGAGACGGAACAACAAATGGGCACCAGCTGGACCCCAGGAGGTTCCCCCTGAGCAGGAGGAGCAAGTTCTTTGGTGTGAGGGGGTGGGAGCCTGTGCCAGGCTGCCCAGAGAGGCTGTGGAGTCTCCTGCTCTGGAGAGATTCCCAATCCCCTGGACCCTGCGCTGCTGGGCCCCCTGCTCTGGGTGACCCTGCTGGACCAGATGATCTCCAGAGGTCCCTTCCAACCCCCACCACACTGGCATTCTCAGATTATCTGCATCAAGGCTCCTCACATCTTACACCCACCACCACTGTTCATTGGCACTGATGGCAGCAGCTCCAGCTCAGACTGGGCACGGCCACAGCAAACACGCACCTCTCCCTTTCCTCTTGCGTGTCCCAGGGCTCCCTGAACAGGTCCTGCCACTCCCTGGGCACCGGGGGTGCCGACGCCTCCTACCCTTCAATCTCCACCTCACCCCGCCTCGCTTCCCCTGCGAGTCACCGACGCTGACAGCCGGCTGGAGGGGCAGCTCTTCCTGCCCAGCTGCCACCCCCAGCAGCACTCCTCTTCTGCAGGTTAATCTGCACGAAAGAAAAACAACACTGAAACCCCCGGCGAAGAGAGGAGTCATCAGCACTAATCATTCATCGTGCAATTACTCAGCTACTCAACCTCCAGCTGCAGGAGATGTCTTCACACCGGTGGGAGATCCTTGTTACTCACTGTCAAGCATGACGTGTGAACCTCATGAGCTTCAACCAGGTCAAGGGCAGGATCCTGCCCCTGGGTCGGGGCAACCCCCGGGGTCAGCCCAGGCTGGGGGTGAAGGGACCGAGAGNTGACCCTGACAGGTCCCTTCCCACCCAAACCAGTCTGGGATTCTCTATCCCTAAGATCCATGGTCTGAAGTGTTTACAGGAGCACCATGTGGAGCTGAGCTGGGCACTTCAGTCCCACTTTAGTCCCACTGAGGTATCAGGACTGGTCTGGCCTAAGCTTTCTTTGAAGTACACTCCCTCCAAGTGGCTTTTTCTGCCCTGTTCTGAGCTCATCCTCATGCGTCCTGTTCCTTTGTCTTGTCATTCATGGTTTCTTCTGGCTAATTTGCAAGATACAGTACCAGTGGAACTGTAAGAGAGGCACAGGAGGACCATTAACATTCAAAAGTCTTCATGTAACTCCTTATTATCAAGCAAATGAATTCCAGTCTGAGCCAAGCTCACCCCAGACCAGCAGCTGGGCAAACACATTTGTGTCTCCAAGCGGCAGCGTATGGCTTGAGCAAACAGAAGTAGCTGCTGAAGGCTCTGGGATACGGTGTCCCAGTCCCACGTGCCCCAGAGCGTTACCAGTTGAAGCTGGTGGAGACATCTGCTCAGATCTGAAGATGGCCAGTGGGATGAAGGTCCCGAGCCCAGGGTTCTAGTGCTGTTTGAGAGACCCTGGGGTACATCCCCCTGCCTCCAGCTGCCACTTCTGTGGGTCCTGTGTCCCACCGACCAGCCCTATGCAGATTCCCGACATAGCTCCAACAGCACTGAGGCAAATTAACTCCACTGCTGTCCAGTAGTTCCATCTACTCCAAACAGCCACCTGATGCTCGAGCTGAACCCCGACAGTCGGTGCCTGTGGTGGGGCTGCAGCTCACCTCGGCTAACTCCGGAAAGCCGAAGATCCTCTCCTGCATCACCCTCCCGCTGACCCGCTCAGCAAGGCCCAGCAGAATGTGTCCTGGCTGCTGAGGTGACAAATTTCAGATGGTTTTACTCCTTTTATCCTCTTCAAATGTTCCCTGGAGGAAGCGTCACTGTCTGGATTGGGATGCGACCACCAAGGCCCCAGTGCCTGCGTGTCTACCTCACAGGAAGGGGAAAAGCCTGGCAGCCCAAGGTCACTGGGTCTGGGCACTGAAAAATCCTCCTTTGCCCTTTGCTCCAGAGAAAGGATCCAGTCAGCAGGTGCTGCCAGGTTGGCATGTCCTGCATGTAGCCGAAGGGCACCCCAAAACCAGCCTTTAAGCTCCCGTGAAAACTCTGTCAGTGGAGAAACAACTCCAGCCTGCTGCTCTAAAGAAGAAATTACACCACCCCAGAAAACATGGAGCCATGGAATTGTTTAGCTTGGAAAAGACCTTCAAAGATCAAGTCCAGCCGCGCCTTGCAGTCCTTACCCCAGTGCCTGCACCCTCAGCACCCTCCCAGCACCCTCAGTTTTGCAGATCCATCCCGGACACTCCTTTTTCTTGGGGGGCTGACGAAGCAGCAGCTCCCCCCGGACAGACACCCGAATTCTCCTGCCCTTGGCTGCACAGAGATTTTAGAGCTTGTCTCTTCAATCAAAACGAGAGATTTTCATACAACTTGGGAGAGAATGATCTCTGCTACCTCTCTCCCTCACTGTCAAATCGGAGGATGCAGCAGCCACATAAAACCACGTTTCCCTGGGAAACCAAGCTAAAAATAGCCAGGCTGGCTGGGGAGACTGGGCTGGAGGTTTTGAAACTGCCGTTAGGAGGAGATAGCACTGGGGGGTAAGTGGAATGCTAAAGAGCCCAGAAAAACCCTCACTGTCCCTTGACTAATGCTGGTCAGTGGTGATGAAGGCTGACCTTCCTCCCCAGCACGGGGAGGAGCTCGGCCTGGCCAGCCTCTCTGCAGCCCAGAGCAGCACAAGGGCTGCAAACCCCAGGGGGAGGATGTAGCCTGGCTTGAAACCATCCTCAGCCTGGGCTCAGCTTCCAGCACGGGTGAGTGGAGTTGGGGGGTACAAGAGTGCAGTCAGGGGCTTTGTTTTCTTGCTGCTGGCTGTTCCCTACCAGCACATCAATGAAACTTGCACTGCAATGCATCCTTGGGTGCACTGAGAGTGTGGGCAGCAGGTCAAGCGAGGTTGACCTCCCTCTCTACTCTGCCCCAGCGAGGCCACCTCTGGAGTACTGGGTCCAGTTCTGGGCTCCACAGTTCAAAGGAAACAAGGAGCTACTGGAGAGTGTCCAGCAGAGGCTGTGAAGCTGCTGAGGGGCTGGAGCATCTCTGTGCCAGGCCAGGCTGAGAGNCTGCCCAGAGAGGTTGTGGAGTCTCCTGCTCTGGAGAGATTCCCACCCCCCTGGACCCCGCGCTGCTGGACCCCCTGCTCTGGGTACCCCTGCTGGGTGGAGCAGGGGGGTGGCCCCAGATGATCCCCAGAGGTCCCTTCCCACCCCACCAGGCTGTCATTCTGTGATACATCCCACACTTCCAAAGCGATCCAGGCAAACACCAGTACAACCTGTCCCTGCGAGACGGATCAGGCCCCCCAGGCCCGACTGCAAACCAGTAGTTTCTGGAGGGTCAGCCGAGCAGTCCCAGCAGGGCAGCAGAAGGATGGAGCTCTCTCCAGGAATCCTCCCCTTGCCTGCCCCGTGGGACTGCCCAGCAGACACTGGGACGGGGGGACAGAGAAAGAGCAGCACCGTCCCTGTCTACCATATCAGCTCATCTTCTGACTTCCCACAAGGAAAGGCAACAAGGGGAGACAAAAAAATGAAAAAAAATCTTTTGTGCATTTAATTCAGAATCTAATTACTGTGTGTAAATTAGTTAGCTGGCTTCCACCTAAGATTTAACATGTAATAGCCTGTGAATCACATCTCTGTTACAGGATATATTGTGCCATTTATATGTAAAAATGCTTTATGGAAGGCACCCTGTGGACTAGAGATATTAATTTATACCACGGGCTCTGGAAGATTAAGTAAAATTAAAGAAGATAAGGAGATAAGACACCACTGCTGATCAATGCTTCTTAGTGAGGAACAGGCTCTGTGCCTTTGAAGGTGAAATCAGCCATCAGAGCCTACCCGCCAGCAGGTCAGGGGATACAGGAAGATGATTTACGTTAAAACCCCACTGGCTGTAACCAGGACTCTGGTTAACAACCTGGAGCTGCTTCCTTCCACCTGCTCTGCTGGCTGCTCTCTCAATACTCTGTTTAAGCTGCCCAGAGGAAGCCCTGTGGACACAGACCCAGGCAGGCAATATTCCTCGCTGTAAACTGGATTTTTCCTCCTTCCAACGATCTGTGGCAAGAACTTTTCCGGCAGCTCTTCCAGTCCATCCCTATTTACCTCCTGCCGGTTTGTAAGTGCCACAGGGACGAGGACTCTCCTGCCATGCTCTTCGTGCCTGCAAACGGGCACATGCACCCCAATTTCCCTAACGAGGCAGAGACACCCACTCCACAGGCTCCTCCTAACTCACTTTACAAAGAGCAGCCATCCCACGTGAGTTATTCCACCCGAAGGAGAGGGCACAACAGCCACGGGCAGCGGCTGGCTACGGAGTCGCACCCGGAGATGAGGTTCCTCCTCCTGAATCAGCAAGTCTGCAACTCCCAACTGTCCTCATGTTTATGCACCGTCCTAACCAGCTCCTCCTCGCTACTTAGAAGAGAAGAAAAATCATCACTTACAGTCTCATTCTAAGCTGGTGCCCTGGAGCCAGAAACTGAATGAATTTCCATGGATACCGAGTGGCTTTACCAGTACAGTGGGGCTAATTACCCCTTCTCCCCACAGCTCCGTTACCACTGTCACCTCCTGTGGGGACAGCACAGAAGCACCGTCCTGCCCCGCGACGGCAGCACACAGCAGTGACCCAGAACTGTCTGGGAGAAGATGGTAAATGCTCCTTCAGCATCTCAAACCCTCCAGACAGCACAGGCAAATAACACAGAAGGGTTTGGTGAGGAAATGAGAACGCTCCAGACTGCAAGGAGCTGAATTTGGTCTGGATGCCTAAAGGCAGTAAGGTTCAGCTCCAGTAAGACAATTATTAGGCAGCAAGACATGCAGAAGCCACCCAGTGGTAATTTTATTTCATGTTGGGCTGTTATTCCTTTGCTCTGAAACTCTGGTTTGGTCAGAGATAAGGGAATTTCCACCGGTGCGAGAACACGGCACGTGTCTGCGATGGAAATTGTAAGCCCAGAAGGATTCTGGGACATCTCCCTGCTGAGGACAGGCTGAGGGAGCCGGGGCTCTGGAGCTGGGACAAGAGGAGACTGAGGGGTGAGCTCATGACTGGGATCAGTATGGAAAGGGCGAGGGTCAGGAGGCTGGAGCCAGGNAACCCCAAACGTTCTGTGATTCTTGAGCCACTTCAGATGTGACCCCTTACAGAGGGGCTGCAGGGGGTGCCCACATCATCCCACTGATGCTCTTTGCCGAGGCAGGACCAGTTTATCCCCACCACGTGCACCCTCCTGGGCGAGCATCCCAAACAGGCGGTTGGATCCCAGTATCCAGAGACGTGCGTGTCCCAGTATGACTGTGCTCCTTCTAACAGCACTGGTCCAGTGCTGGGGAGGAACAGCGAAGCCTTCCCAAAATGAACTTATAAAGAGAAAAACTAGAAAGAAGAAAACCTGAGCGTGCAATGTGCACAATGCTGATGACTTTCTACCCTGGAATGCAAACCCTTTTAAAACACCCCTACCAAATATACTGGAGCAGGTATAAAGCCTTTGTTAAATATTCACCTCCGCTGGATCATTTTCACCCCCAAAAAAATGATGCTCAACAGGGGCCTTTGACAGCCCAGCTCAGACTCTCCAGGATGGCACCAGAAGGCTAATTTTCCTCAAAAAAACCCCAACCCTAAATCAAAAGATTAAAGCATCCTCTGATTTAATGGCAGCTCTTCAAACAACAGCACCGCCTGCCATCAGAACACAAAGGCTTCTGAGCAAGGAGACCAGAAAAGGGAATAATATCTCAAAAGTGTGTGTGTGGGGGGAATGGTACAATAAAAAAATTAATAAATAAATAAACCCTGTCTTCAGAAAGTGCCGTTAAACAAACGAGGGGCCACATTTTGCATTCATTATCATTCTGCGAGCAATTCCGCGGAGACTGCGAGCCAGCCAGCATTTCAGCACACACTGAACGAGGATGAGGAAACGGGATTTTAAGTAGGTCACCAGTAAATATGATCATGATGGGATCTTTCTTTTTTTTTTCTGTTTGTTGTCAGCCACTGGAATTTGTATTTGAGAGAAACGCTGGAGAGGAAAAGAATTCACACAAGAGCAGCAAGGTGGGCAGCCAGGAAAAGCATAGAATCCCAGACTGGTTTGGGTGGGAAGGGACCTTCCAAGGTCATCTCATCCACCCCCCTGCAGGGAGCAGGGCCATCTGCAGCCAGAGCAGGGTGCTCAGAGCCCCGGCCACCTCCCCTGCAATGGGGACAGGGCTGGGGCAGCCACCACCTCTCAGGGCAGCCTGGGTCAGGCTCTCCCCACCCTCCTGTCAAAAATCTCTCCCTTCTCTCCAGTCTCCATCTCCCTCTTTCAGTTTCAACCATCCCCCCTTGGCCTGGCCCCACAGGCCCTGCTCAGACCTGTGTGCCACCTTCCTGAAACCAGCCTTGTGCCTCTGATATGGGCACATCTTCTGCGATGAGCTTGCCCAGAGCTGTGGGTCCCCCCCCACCGGCCTGCTCTTTGTGGAACTGGGTATTTAGAGGAGATGCTGTTCTGGAATACGGGGAAATGCAGGTGGGGATTTGATGCCCGAGGGAGCTAATGGAATCAGAACGTTACCTCTGATTCCTTTCTGATTCCTTTTCCCACCTCTCAGGTTTACTGTGCTAAGGACACCAACCTGCAAGGAATCCTCCCTGCCCCAGTGCCCTCCCTGCCCTGTGCTGTAGTGTGATTTGATGGGAAAAGAAGAAAAAAAAAGGTAGAGCGAATTAGGAAGAAACGCAAAGTGCCCCTTTGCTCCAGGAGCTCTGTGGAGCAGGGTGTGTTTGCACAGGGTGGGAAAAGGGGAGGGAGGGTGCCCATGGCAGAAGTTGCCTCCTCTCAGATGCCACGNGGAGCAGGGTGTGTTTGCACAGGGATGGGACAGGGGTGGGAAAAGGGGAGGCAGGGTGCCCATGGCAGAAGTCGCCTCCTCTCAGATGCCACACTGGGATGCCCAGGCCAGCAGTGGGAATGGAGGGACACGCCAAGGCCAGAAGAAGAGCTTCACCATGTGGATAGATGCCCAAACTGCAGTGGCCACTCAAACCCCAGAAGAAGGACAACCACCCAACAGCAAAGCTGCATCATCTGCCATTTTCCGACTCTTCGCAGTGCTCTCAATTGAGGTCCAAGATGCTGCCGTGCTTGGCACAGCGTCCCACTGGCTTCAAAACAAGACCATCACCACAAGCTGCTCAGGTCCCATGTTTGTGTGGCTCCTTCCCCTCTGGCAGATGAACATCATGCTCTGCCAGCCTGCACAGCTTGACTGGCACTGACATGGTCCATCTGTGTTCAGTTCTGGGCCCCTCACTCCCAGGACACAGAGGGGCTGAAGTGTGTCCAGAGATGGGCAACGGAGCTGGGGAAGGGGCTGGAGCACAAGGGGGTGAGGAGCAGCTGAGGGCCCTGGGCTTGGGGAGCCTGGAGAGAAGGAGGCTCAGGGGNAAAACAAGTCTATGATTCTATGATCTGGAGAAGCAGCTTTGAGTGGGAAGAATGGCAAAACAAAAGGGGAGAAGATATTCCCAAATATCCCACGAGCAGGGTGGGGGATGAATCGGGCTTGCTGTCAGACGCACAGGATCACTGCTCTCCTGTCTCTATTCCAAACCCAAGTCCATATCCTGGGCAGTTTTGCTTTTTCAGAAAGAAATGAGCAGATCGTTTCTAAGCCCTGGTTGCTGAGCAGCCCCTGAGCTGGTGCTGCTGATGTTCTCCAGGTCCCCAGGGACAGAAGCAGAGATGGACATTTTAGAAAATGATGCTTCTACAAATTTGCAGCATTTCAGGAGTTTTTTTTCCCGAAGGAAGATTTGCCTGTTCACCGTGCCTGGCTCGGACCTGGAGCTCCTGCCACTGTGACTTTTCCCATCAGTCGGATTGAAAAACAGGCCAATGAAAACAGACGAGCTCAGGCACCTTGGAGTCAGAGCACAAGGTGGGCCGTGATCTGAAGGTGGAAGCAGCAGGTGCTATTTGGGCTTTTCCCAGTGGGGTTTTCTGTCACCTGGGCTGCATTCACCTCTCTGTGCTGCAGCGAAATCGTAGCACCACAGAACGGTGGGGTGGGAAGGGACCTTTGGAGAGCATCCAGTCCAACCCCCCTGCCAGAGCAGGGTCACCCAGGGCAGGCTCCAAACGAAGTCCTTGCCAGTAGTGAGCTGTAATGAAAATCTCAAGCTGCCCCCTCATCCCCCGTTCAACTTCTACGTGGGGAACAAACCCATCACGTGAAGCACCTTTTGCCAGCTATTTGTCCAGCCCGGGAGCGTCGCGTGGGGAAGGTGGGTCCCTGCTTGTCGCCGTGGGGAAGGTGGGTCCCTGCTTGTCGCTGGCAGCGGCTGTCGGCCGAACACCGCAAAGCAGCTGGAGGCGTCTCCAACTGCAGGCACAGCCACATGGACCCCCTGGAAAGCCAGGTTGCTGCAGTGTGCCCGAAGAACACCCTGGAGCTGCCTCAGAGCGCTGCAGAGCTGGCTGCAGAGCCACTAGGATCAAACTGGGTGGCTAGAGAAGTGCTGGAGCCAGCGGGTGTGTTCAATTGTTAGGGCAGATCCTCCCCGCAACCGGCCAAACGCCGCCGCTCCGCTTTCGGCTCCGTTTGTCCCTCCGAAGAACAGCAGCCGTTGTGCTGCGAGTCGCCTGCTGTCTCTCCCCACACATCTCCGAGTACTTGGTGTTCTGCCTCAAAACCCACGGGTTCGAAGGCAAACCGCACGTCACTTTGATCATTTCCACGCTGTAGAGCTCGAAATACAAACTACCCCGTTAGCCCGCTACCAGCAGCACTTTCTGAGGCCAGGTTCTTTAAGGTGATATTTTCTAACGTGAATTTTATATACATATATATCTTTGATTTCTTCTTTTTCCTTTTTTCTTTTTTTGAAGCATCTCAGAGGGACACAGGCGCAGCATGACGCAGGAATCGGGAGCAACAGAGTTCCCGACAGCGTTACCCTCTGGAGCCAGTGGTACACAAAGACCTGACCCAGACATCACATCTGGCAGGGTGAGGAGCCTGAACTCCAGCTGGCTCCGCTGAACAGAGGTTCCTCCCGGACCCCCAGCTCCTTGGGATGCCCCCTGCTCTGAGGATGCAAATCAAGCCGTCTGTGTTCCCAGCAGCACACGCGTGACTCCCCTGGCAGCTGATGGAGAGCCGCAGAAAGCCGTGGTAACGCCCACTGCTGAAGGAGAAAGCCTTGGAGCGCTCCTCAATCTCACACCGCTCTCTGCAGGGTGTCAAAAATAGCATCTCAGAAAGGCAGAAATTCTACTTTCTAAGAGAGAAAACATGGAGGGAGCTTTGCTCAGAGCCTGCGTTCCGTGGACTCTGAGTGACCGCTGGAGAAGCCACGTGGGGGATGATCTGATCTCCTGATGGGTGTCGCTTGTCCCCAGGCACAGACGGTGCTGGGGACAGCTGGAAATCACCCGTCCGGGCACAGCAGGTTACAAGCCATCCCGTCTGGTCTCAGGACACAAGAGCCCTTGGAGTCACGCTGCGGATAAATGGAGGGGGGACTGGTCCCAGGGGAGCGGGACGGGCCCCGGCCATCGGCCATTCCAAGGACACACCAGCAGAGCT
Source organism: Chloroceryle aenea (assembly GCA_013399075.1). Taxonomy (NCBI): domain Eukaryota; kingdom Metazoa; phylum Chordata; class Aves; order Coraciiformes; family Cerylidae; genus Chloroceryle; species Chloroceryle aenea. The sequence goes on along the minus strand of VWZY01005991.1, from coordinate 6,106 downwards.
ACGCACGTTGGAGGCTCCAGCAGAAGGGCCACTAAAGAAATGGAAACTGGGGAATCCACCCCAGCACGTCCTGTTTTTTTCCACCCCCCTGCAATTAGTTGAGCATTAAAACATCCTACTGGGATAATAAATGATTACATGGAACTACCGAGAGATGCGCAAAGAGCAGAACGGCCTCAGCCCGACTTTGTGAACGAAGCAGATTTACAGGGAAACTCACCTCGCATCCTTCTCAGCACTCCTGTTGGAAAGGGAAACACCCAACGTGCGAGCAATAGCAAATCCAAACTGATTTAGGGGTCTCATGGGCTGAAATGAAGCCAACACCTTCAAACTAATCACCACAAATGAGCAGAACTACACTAAACACAAATCTATTTCCTATTACATGAAAAAAACCCAACCCCAAGCCAGCTTTCTTTAGGAGTGTGGCACAGGAGGGGAGCCCCGGGCTAAGCACGCGAGCGCTGACTGAGCTCCCGTACAACACAGCAGCAGGATTAGGAGCTGCAAAGGAGACTTTGTAAGGTTTGATACATGAAGTAGAACAGCTTTGGTTTTACACCGTGATCTTAAAGCAGATCCCGGGCTGCTTTTTAAGCAGGAGCTTTAAAACTTGAGTTTGGGTTGAAAGTTTTGTTGTAAAAAGACAAAATAAAAGCTGTGAAGCCTGTCAAGGGAGGGTGGGGGTTTTTGCAAAGTCAGGTTAGTTCAGCCACGCTGATACTGATGTATTTGACCTTGGCTTGAGGAGGATCCAGTCCTTCCTCCTAATATTTAATCACTATTTAAAAAGTAACTTTAGACTCTTCCCAAAATGTCAGGCACCAAGCTACGGGTCTTTATCACATCCAGGTTTTATCAGAGATGCTCCACACTTTCCAGAGAAAAAGCCACCAAGCCAGCAAAGCAAACCCTCCCCTCTAAGCACAACACTCCAGGTACGTGCCAAAGTCAGCGAGGACTTCTGGAAGAGCGGTTGCAGAACTGTGGAGGGCCTTTTGGGGAACCCTTCCGAACTGAGCTGCCAAGATGAGAAGAGCTGGGCAGAGACAAATGGAAGGCAAGGCAGCCCAGGAGAGAAATTGTTGGCTCTGCTGAAGCTGAAAACCAGAAGGGAAGTTTTGTCAATGGGAACTTTTACCATACTTTGTTTTACAGAAGAACGTAAAAAGCAGCAGAAATATTTCTGATGAGGCTCAGCAAATATCCAAAGACTTCAAGAGAAAAATGCATCTCTTTTCCCCCGCTATTTCAGGCGTAAGAGATCTAAGGAGCTCCACTGAATTAACTTTTCATCTCATTCAAAATATTAAAGCTTTAAAAACGATTGTCCTCATCTTTACAAAAGCACCTTTTTGACACTGGGCAGCTCTCCAGCATTGAAGGTGTGTCGGTAGAAGCTGCTCCGAAGCTTGGGTCTGGGTCTGGGCCACGGAGCTGATGATCCCACAGCCGCTCAGCACCTTTCGTCAGAAATAATGAGCCTTGGCTTGGGAAACCAGCTCCTGAGCGACTCACTATAAACAAATGGGGACTGCATCGATTTGTATCGAGGGGATGTTTGTATTTAAGCATCACCTATGAGGCGTTTTAACCTCTGAAGGTCTGTAACCAGTGGTCCTGGGCGCCGACAGCCCTGAGCAGCACCGGCGGCAGCAGCATCCCACACGACAGGGAAGGAAGCAGGTTTCCCATTTCAGCTGGCAGTCAGTGGAGGAGCCTCCACTAAACACACTGGAATTTGCACAGGCCCGAAGTTGTGCGCTGATGCCAAGAAGGGATCTGCATCCACACGGAGTCCACAGCTGCCTTTTCTTAGGGGCAGTTCAGTAAAACACGCAGCTGGAGCTGGGGCAGAGCAGAGGCTGCGCGGGCAGCGCAGATCACGTCTCTCTGGCAGCTTCTTTGCCGACGTCCCAGCCCTTTGCTTAAGCACCCGAGGCAGATGGCACGAATTACAACCCCCTCCCCAAATAAAACAGAAATAGAAGAAGTTTTAGACGGCCGAGATTTGCGGAGCGGGGAGGTTCCCAGCGCACAGCCCGGCGGATGCCAGGACAGCTGCTCGGGGCAGATGGGTCCTTTGACAGCTTGATAATACTGACTTGCTGGTGAGACTAAGCCGTGGTAAGGGCAGCCAACGTGGGGCCATCTGTTTAGTGGAGAGGAAAGGCTCTTGGAACAGCAGGCAGCCAATGCTTTGGTTGAGAATTAAACCAACAGCAAGATCATCAGTATTTACAACCTGCCCTTGTGCAAGCCCATGCGTAGGGCTGGCAGCGGGGCCGTGCCACGCCAGCCCGCTCGGCTGCGAGATGTGGCCCAGGGCCTCTGGGCTCTGGTTTGTACCACCCAAGGCTCTTCAGAAGCTGGTTTCTGCTTAGGTCAGTTGGTTAACAGCAGGCAAGGTGATGGTTTGTGTCAAACTTTCACAGCCTTGAATGAATGCCAAGAGCTGTAGTTCAAAACTAAGTATAATAATATTGAATCCCAGAACAGCTTGGGTGNCTCTCCCCACCCTCCTGTCAAAAATCTCTCCCTTCTCTCCAGGCTCCATCTCCCTCTTTTAGTTTCAACCATCCCCCCTTGGCCTGGCCCCACAGGCCCTGCTCCAAAGTCTGTCCTCAGCTTTCTTATCAGCCCCCTGAAATCCTGAAAGGCCATTCTGGTTAGAAAAGTGTGATAATGAACACACTGAAGACAGAGCGAGACCCCACAGAAATATTTCTATAAGATGAAACACCCCCATTCCCCTTTTTCCCAATAAACCTTCTCTGGAGAAAATCCAGAGCACGCAGCATCAAAAGGGAAGCTCGACTGGGAAGGCTGGGGCAGTAGCTGCTGAATGCAGAAGCTTCTTTTTGCTGTGCTCCAGAGACCACTCAGGTGGGATTTCTCTAATTGGTTTTATATTCTGACCATAAATTTCCCAAGGACAGGAGGGAGCTGGACAGAGCTTCACAAAAGGACACAGAAAATGTTAAGTGCTCTAAAATATTAAAATGTTCTTACTTAGAAGTGTGATGGCTTCTCTAACACCTAGAGAGGAGGAGGAGGGATTTGAATCGTCTATTCTAGGCCTCTGCAAAACACGTATCACAGCTTCTGACATGGCATTTTGTCCCCCAGACCACAAGAAATCCTTCCAGTTTCACACTGTGCCAGAGCAGGAAGGAGTCACCTGTTTCAGCCCCACAGATCCACCAGCTGGAGCTAGGGAATGAACTGGACAACCCAACGCTCTGCGAAAGGCTTCATGAGACAAAACAGCTCACTCTGGTGTGGTGGGCTGGAGAGGAGCCCTGGGTCACTGAGAGTCACCTTCAGAGCAATCGGAGCTACTGTGGAAACCTGGTTCAACATTTTCCAAGTAACCAGTGATTTGTTAAGTGCCTCAAAGAAGATTCCTGAACACAAACCATCGGAACAAAGTGGATCAAGCTCCAGTAACTTCCCATTGCCTCCATCCCAGGAGGACCACGGACACTTGCCCGGAGCTTTAGCATCCCGGTGCTGCTCACAGGGTGGGAAGCATCAAAGTGACATTGAGATGCTGGTACAAAGTGACCTGAAGGAGTCTCAGCCACAGCAGAGTCCTCTTTCCAGTGGCTTTTAGACACAGTTCATGTCGACAATGGGGGTAGGATACGGGTGGGGTAGGGAAGGAAAAACTGACCAAGAAACCTTTTCGTTCTCAAATCAAATAGAATAAATTGCAACTATTGACATTATCAGACAAAAGAATTGACCTGTAGATGTAGAGAGCAAGTAAGCAAAGGAAGCATTCACAGTTTTGCTGCAAAAATTAAACTCAGTCTCTTGAAAGCCCAAGCCCCTCTCTCGAGCTCCTTCACCCTCAGTGTAACACACCCAGGACCGCAGGAGACAAAGGGGTTTTTCCGTGCCAGGAATTGATGGGAAGTGTAACCAAAAGTGGCTTTGTCACTGGAATAGAGACGGGGAAGGTCTCCCTGGCCAGGGAGTTCAGGATCTCTTTCAGAGACAGTGAACAAACTCTGCTGCCAAAGCGGCTTTGGGAGACGAGTTCTAGGAAAGGAAACAAACCTCGTCTGAGTTCCTTAACGAGTTCCCTTCTAGTAGGACAAGTGTTTGGAAAAGCCCAGTAGCATCAACAGCTGAAGAAACTTTGTCCAAAATATACAGGAATTTCAAAAGAGGTGCCATAATTCTGCCTCTTCACACCCTGGAGTCTCCGAAAGCAACAAATCTTTAACCCATGCAACATTTTTTCCAAAGGAAAATGGTCATTTCTTAACTCAAATCCTGACTGTGCGGTGGACAAACCTATGCAGGAATTTTGGGCATTAGGAAGAAGTTGTTTGAGGGTGGTGGGACCCTGGCCCAGGTTGCCCAGGGAGGTGGTGGAGGTCCCATCCCTGGAGACATTCAAGGTCAGGCTGGATGGGGCTCTGAGCAGGTCTGCTCTGGCTGAGGCTGTCCCTGCTCCCTGCAGGGGGTTGGACTGGGTGACCTAGAAAGGTCCTTCCAACCAGGGCATCCTAAGATTCTACCAGAGATGATTTTAAAAGATCATAAATTAGGCAAAGGTAAATCTTGGATACATCTTAGAATTTTTATTTTAAGTCAGGCAAGGTAAGAGAATGAAGCCAATTTCCCCATTTATAGTTCAATTATTTTTTTATATGGAAACTTTCTCCTTTTGCCACTCCCCTGCCGCAGGGTCCAGGACCTGCTGCTCCAAAGCCAACAGCTACCCAGGGCTCCCCCCAAAACACACCAGGCTTTTACTCGAAACTCACGATGAACAGAAACGCTGGATAAAAACAAAGGAACGTCAGGGAAGAGTCTGCTGTGAATCAAGTCTGGGCCATTGCCGGCTCCCGCCGCTGACAATGGTGTCAGCCCCTGGCACGGCTGAGCCGCGGCCAACCACAGGCTAGTGGCAGCGGTGACAAAGGACGACTCGCGTTAAACAGCAATCGAGAAGCAGTTTGTTTCCAACCCGCTTTTCCAAAGCGAGGCTCGGCTCCTTTTATCTCCAAGAACTCACCAGCGCTGATGGGAAGGCTCCAGTTGAGGGGAGCTCTCAGGGGCCGGCCGTCGCTGACGCCCACCGTCACTTGACGGGAGATTTTGGCAGCGCTCACAAAGCTCCAGTGCCAGATTAATTCGATAGCAGGGGCCGAGACACCCTCCCTTCCTGTGCAGCCTCTGCCTCCCGAGGGACGGCTCCCTCCTGG
>VWZY01005990.1:71048-92262 GCA_013399075.1 Chloroceryle aenea | reverse complement strand
CAGGGCAGGTAAGATAGGGGGTCCAGTGTGAAATTCAGCCAGGACAAATGAAATGATGGGTAATCCAAGGAAGGGACAACAACCCTCACGGCACAGCGGGGCCAAAGGGCACCCACCGACCGGTGACACTTGGTCTGTGGCAGCCAGGACAGTGCCCAAGGTAGAGGGCAGGTGGAAGGCAGGAGCCCAGAGTGCACGAGCCCAGCAGAACTCAGCGCTGCTGATCCAGCTTCAGGCTTGGCTTTGGTTGTAACAAGCACAAGTCACTGTCTTTGCAGAGGCTCCTGTGCCCATGTTTAAAAGAAAGAAAATGCCCATGTACTGCAAAGTCAGCCTCTCTCAGANAAGCATCTCTAAGATGAGGGTCAGGCCTCCCAGGCGTAAGGAAGGTGACCCACTGCTTGTCTGTTTCCCCCAGGCCATTTAGGTTCCTTTTCTGACCATTTAGGTTTTCTTTTCCCAACTGCCATGTTCATCCTGGATGCTTCTGTTGCCAGGGAAAGGAAAAGGGGAGGGGGAAGGACGAAGAACAGGAGAGAGAGACAAAGTGCTACAAGCTGTGGGAGCAAAGAAAGCCCCAGCCACTGAAGCAGCCAGCCAGGCAATGTCATCTGAGGTCTGCCCAGAGCGCTACCTCCTACTGTTGGTCCTGTGCAGAAGTTACATAAGGACCGAGGGGAAATCTGACCAGCTGGATTTCTTTCAAAGCCCTTGAAAGACAGTGAAAGAAAAGGGAGAGCAAGGGAGAGCAAGAGGGCACCCATCAGATCTTCCAGTGCCTCTGATAACCACCTCATTCGTGACGCAGCCACCAAGAAAAAAACCCAACGACATTTTTTATACATCTAAGCATCATGGAAAAACAAATTCCAACCAGAAGTGCNGGCTTTGGTTCTAACAGGCACAAGTCACTGTCTTTGCAGAGGCTCCCGTGCCCATGTTTAAAAGAAAGAAAATGTCCATGTACTGCAAAGTCAGCCTCTCTCAGAAGAGGGTCAGGCCTCCCAGGCGTCAGGAAGGTGACCCACTGCTTGTCTGTTTCCCCCAGGCCATTTAGGTTCCTTTTCTGACCATTTAGGTTTTCTTTTCCCAACTGCCATGTTCATCCTGGATGCTTCTGTTGCCAGGGAAAGGAAAAGGGGAGGGGGAAGGACGAAGAACAGGAGAGAGAGACAAAGTGCTACAAGCTGTGGGAGCAAAGAAAGCCCCAGCCACTGAAGCAGCCAGCCAGGTAATGTCATCTGAGGTCTGCCCAGAGCTCTACCTCCTACGTTTGGTCCTGTGCAGAAGTTACATAAGGACCGGGGGGAAATCTGACCAGCTGGATTTCTTTCAAAGCCCTTGAAAGACAGTGAAAGAAAAGGGAGAGCAAGGGAGAGCAAGAGGGCACCCATCAGATCTTCCAGTGCCTCTGATAACCACCTCATTCGTGACGCAGCCACCAAGAAAAAAACCCAACGACATTTTTTATACATCTAAGCATCATGGAAAAACAAATTCCAACCAGAAATGCGCCGGTGCGATTCCTCATTCACTGGGCAGCCTTTGAAAAGAACAGAGGGAATTTCTACAAAGGCATCTCGGGCTCAGAGCTGGTGCTCCAAGCACCGGTCCTTTCTTCTGCCATCCTCCCCCCGCCCAGGGAGTGACACATCTGACACAGCTCCCTGGAAAACCTCAGCGCCCAGGCAGCAGGATAATGGAAGGCAGCAGAGGTGGCAGGAGGAACAGCAGCTCGATTTCGTGTAATGGACTAAAATGCAAAACCCATCCAGGAGATGCAAACAAAGAGCCGAGGAAGGGGGACGGGGTGTTAATCTAAGCAGACAGCTCTGTAATTAGTCAGCCTGATTCAAAGCCAGTTAAATGGACCTTGCAGTATAGATTTACATTTACAAAATGATTCCTCTCCGCTAAGAATGTAAAAAATAAATTGCCTGCCTTCACTGACGACTTTGATTTGCTTTGCATATGCATAACTCTGAGTTCCATTCAGCAGCAAGCACCGTGCAGCGGCCCCGAGGAGGGGACCTGGCTGAGGTCCTGCAGCCGGGTCGCTGAGCGCACCAAGGGCAGATCCACGCTGGATGCAAGAGCAAATGCTAATGCTCATATCTACTCCTTTTGATTTGCCAGGCTTTGCCAGGGTTTCCTTCTAATCCCCTGCAAAAATCACCGTGGAGATGTGAGCCTGGAGGTGCAGCACCAAAAGCTGACCCGGCTCCGCCGCACGCCCGGGGCAGGGAGAGCTCCTGAGCCCGCAGCGCCGGGCACGGCTGGACTGGCACCCACTGAAACGGGGCCAGTCCGGGCAGAACGGCACCCGAGGACTCGGCCTCTGCTTCCCTTAGGGCTGATCCCACCTGCGCCCCACGAGTGTCTCCTCTTTGGAAGGTCCTGTGAGGGCCACTTGGATGGAGAGAACACCTGAAATCCTGGTGGCTCTCCGAGCTCTGCTCGGCTGCCTGCTCCCTGGAGGAACAGAAATGAGTGTTCCTTGCACGGAGCTGACAGCCTGCAAGCTGCTCTCTCCACACGGGGCCACGCAAAGGGGTCCCCGCACACTCCAACCCCAGCAGCAGCTTCTCCACCCTTCAGCAGAAACCAGAGCAGCTCAGGAGGAAAACGTCTACTGGGAAGAACGTCCGCCTGGAGCGGGGCTGTCAGAGCCAACAGGAAAGCAGCCCCCCCTGAGCAGCCTCTACATCCAGCTTCCATTTCTGAAAACCACCCAGATCCCTGCATTTTGCTGCTGTGCAAGTGACTATTTATAAATCCTGCTGCTTGACCAGTTACCTCCCATTATGTCTGTGCATTTCAATATATTGCCTGGTGATAGAGAGGGAGGCTCCAGCCATCCCAGCACTCACTCTTATTTGCTGCAGCTCACTGTCCACCTACTGCTCTTGATCTCCTCACTGCAGCAACCTCCTGCTGTAAGTAGTTCTTCAAGGCAGCTCTTCGGGACAGATTCTGTGACATGCCAAATAGATTTCTGCCCCCTGCCTCTCCTGCTGGAAAAAAAGAACTGTTCCCCAGCATTTTGTCACTCCCAAGATTTATTTTCTTCCTCCTTTGATCATTCCCTAATAGAATCTTTCCAGTGATGCTCTCTGTAGGACAAAGACTTTAATCATGCAGTTTGGATGTGAATAATCAGCCTCGAGGTATGCAAAACCCCCATCTTAATTCCTCCCCTTTTCCTACCTTACAACTAAACGAAACCAAACATTTCCAGGACACCAAGATTGATGACTACTGTACAGAGAAAGCAGCCAGGCTCGGCTCCCCATCCCAACTGATGTCTTTCCTGACCACCCAAAGACTGCCAGCTTGAAAACGCGGGCCGGAAAGGAATGTCCCTTCTGGTGACAGGACTGTCCAGTCAGGGGACAGCCTGCCAGGAACAGCACACCCAGACTAACAGCACACCCTGGCCTGTAGGCAGCTAAGAAGCTGCATCTAAAGTGGGACAAGAAGGAATGGAGAGGTGTTCCTCAAGTTCCTGGGAAGAAGTGCATCGCACGATGCCACGCTGTCGGTGAAGAGCAGAGACTGAGCCAGATCATCCCTCCAGCACCATGTTCCTTAGGCTGCAAGAGAGGAGGAAAGCCCTGAATCAATGAACCAACCACGGGAATGCAGAGCACACGCTTAAACCGTGGTGGAAAAATTCTCCTTTTGTTATCACAGACTTGATTTCTGCTTTGGTTTGGGTCTACCCACGTGTTCCAAAACATCCTTTTTACTGCTCTGCCTGCCTCCAGTATTTGGCAGAGTCACCACTGGGGGACCAACCACTGTTACTTCTTCCAAAAGAGAGGCTGGAGCAAAACATTTCTTCAGTCAAGACAAGCCTAGCAGCCAGGTGGGCTCCTGGCCAAGCCCCCCTGCTCTGGCTAGCTCTGGAGCTGTGTTTTATTGCACACTAAAACTTTAAAGAAAGGGGTTAACAGGAGCCCGGGCTGGCTGTGTAGCAGCTGCAGCACTAGCGAGGGTAGCTGGAGCTGATGGCATTTTGAAACCTCCTCCCTCAGGGAGCAGGAGAGAGCGGGCTGGAAGATGGGGATTCTTCAGCAGAACTGAACCAAGGCTGCCTTTCAGCAGGCAAATGCTGAAGGTAATGGGATTCTGTGTGAGTGATGAATTTTAAACACTTCCATAAGCTCTGTCGTTTCCAGCTGGATATGAGCTCCGCCGAGTGAATAGGAATGAGGAAGGCTTTAGAGAACTGCTCTTTTTGCTTCCCGAGGTCTCCCTCACTCCTCTCCAGCTCACCTCTGGGTTCTGTTCCCGCTGTGCTGTAAAGCTCTTGAGACACACAGCAGACACCAGCCTGCACTGCTGGCAGTGAGGAAGCTCAAGCTCCGGCTTCAGATGCAGAGACATTTCCTAACATTCCTGTCATGCTTTAGGAGATCCAATTTAATTATCTTCAATCAAAAGCAAATTAATTGATTAAGTTTCTAATGAACACATGATTTTAAACTGCCACGGTGAGTCAGAATTACAAGCCCACAATCTTTCATCTCAGGAGAGCCAAATCACTGTTGCTTCCAGAAAACAGAGAGCAGAGCAAAGTGTTTCCTCAGTGGAGGCAAGACCCTCACCAGGTGGACTCCTCCCCGAGCTACAGCCACTCTCTTTCCACTGAATTTTGAGGGATAGATAATTACGGGGCGTGTACTGGTTACGAGGAAAACACAGAGACTTCCCCCAGCATCTCTCTGCTGTCTGCTGCCTTCCCCTGCTCCCCAGGAGGAGCCTGCTCCAAAAGTGAGGTCCTTCTGCATGTGCTCCGTGTTTGGATGGCGTGAAAAACTACAGCTAGGTCAAAGTGATGCTGTTGTAACAGTCAGACGGGATTGGGGATGCTACTGAGAAACAACTGAGTTGAATGAGCCCAAGATAAAGATTCCAGTTTTGGTCTGTAAAAGAAATGGAAATCATCCTTTACTTGCCAGTCAGCCACGTGCTGCATAAATCCAAGGAAAATCTCCCTCCCTTCTGGGCTCCAGCCCTTCACTCTGCAGAGCTCTGCACACAACCCAGAGCCAGATGCCACGAGAGAAAGGGGCTGCTGAGTGGTGTTAAGAAGTTCAGTGCTGTTAGTGATGTCAGAGCTGTTTATCCGTGAGGAAATAATGGAGGGGGGATTGGAGGCAGCAGGACCAGCCATGGAACTTTGCACAAAAGCAGATTTCTATGAACCACTCGAGTCTTTCTGCTTTCAGGACACAGCCTGGGAGTTCTTCTCTTTTATGTCCTATGTTAATGACGTAGATTTAACCCACATAGGAAATCAGCCAGGCAAGGCTTCCCTGCATGAGTAACACAACAAAGCAGCTGCACTCTGAAGTAAGAAGAACCCACAGGAAAAATAACGTGGGGAACAGTCAGAGCCAGAGTGCCCAGCTGCTGTCCACGGGACGGGGCATCCTCGCTGTCATTCTCCAGCCAGCGAGACCTCAGTGGCTGTGAAATCCCTGGAATGCTGCATTTTGTGCTCAAATTCCTAACAGCACTGCTCTCCCCGAGCTGGAGCCGACAGCCCTGGCTTCCAGTCCCTCCAGCAGAGCAAGAGGGACTCTGCTCTGCATGTAGCCAAACTGGAGCAGCATTTCTGGTGCTCTGAGACCTTGTGTCCGAGTAGATGCAGCAGGAGCTAAGATGCAGGCTCTCCACAAAAGTGAGTGTGGAGAAAGGGACACCAAGGAGGGGAGGAGAGTTTTACTCACCTATCAGTGAATTCAGAGAAGAGTAAGAGCTGACTCGTCTCATCTTGTCAATGGTCTCAAAGGACAGGATATACTCTTCGTTCTCAGGGCTGCCCAAGGTGCTGCTGGCGCTGCTGCTGGTGCTGAGATTCCCAGGAGAAAATGCAACAGAGCTGCCAGCTGCCGAAGGAAAAAGGGGACAGGTGCTGAAACAACAACTGGTGAGGGAACAGTTGTCACCCAGGAATCACAGCTCTCGTCTAAATCCTGCAGCCCCCAGTGAAGGTGCTGGCAAATCCCCCTCCTCCCCTTCTGAATCCTGAAGGTTTCAATACAGAGCAAGCATCGAGGGGGCAGAAAAGATTCAGTTAAAAATCCACATAAGGTAGGAAGTTGGAAGGCACCTTTCTGGTCACCAAATACTCAGAAAAATCAATAATAATGACCAGAAAATTGAAACCAATTCTGAAGGGGCTTCTCATGGAAGCCCTTGGAGCTGGCAGCTGGATAATCCGGGCTAAATTAGTTTCGGTTCATGTTGCCATGCACGTGGCATTTCCTGGCTTGCAAGAGGAGGAAAAGAAAAGTGAAAGGATTTGGAAATCTCCCTTACATTCTTCATTCAGGCTGAGGTTCTGCAAGGACTTGTTCAGGTTCCTGGCTGTGGTAACTGCTCGGATGTTGCCGTAGGAGCTGACGGAGCGCAGCCGGGGCGTGCACGGCCCATCTCGCACGGGGGTCAAACTCCCGCCCTCTGTGGATGCAAAACGTAGCAATTACAGGTGGAGCCAAAGCCATCCCCCTTCTGGATCCTTCCCAGCTAATCCATAACTGAAATACTATTGCTGCCCACAGAATTTAGTCACTGTTCACTGGGTAAGAGTATGAGAGAGGATGCTCCGTGCGTGTGACCTGCGAGGAGCGCGCGTCTCTGCTGTTGGGAAGGGGATTTTGTTCCATCCAGTAAAACCAGTGGAGCTGAGCCTTGCCAGTCCCAGCTGGCTACCCAGAGAGGCACAAGGAGCCCTCTCCCCGGGTCTCTGCTGGGCTAGACACTGTGCTAGGACAGGCTGCTGCAGCAGACACCATTTAGAGGCAGCATTTGCAGGCTTCTGGCTGCTTCTGCTCATTAAAAATCCAGTACATTTTCTCGTGAGAAAGAGTTAGGAAAATTCTGCTTTCCCAACCAAATCTCAGGCTTGGTTTCAACTTATGCTTCACCCACGACCTGGATACATATCATTTCCCCACCTTGCTCGTTCTCAGTCCTGAGCACACACACAGAGACTACCATGGCTTCAGAACAGTTATTTTGCCTCACTGCAGAGGTGGCTGCATCATGGTGGTGGGGCCAGTGCTTCCAGTGCATCCTACTTATAGATACCTCAGGAATTTTCCAGGTAGGGAAAAGCACTGTATAAACTGCAGGGAATGTTTATTTCCTGCAGCAAAAAGGACAAATGGGAAGAAGCTTATTTTTTAATAAGCTTTAGTTATTCTGACAACAGGGAGATGAAGCTACTCATTGCAGAGACAGCACATGACCTTGCCTCCAAGTTTCCACTGCAACAGTCCCACTGTCCTTCAAGATTTCCAAGGTACTTAATAAACAGCTAAAGAAAACATGAGGGTAGCAGCAATTTCATCAGGGCTTTCCATTCCTCACATCAAGCAACACAACAAAAGGGAAGGGACGAGAGTGCAGAGCACAAAGCTTCTCTCCTGCTCCTCGTCTGGTGCTTCACAAAGCATACAGTCAGCTCACTGCTGGGTGCTGAGGCTGCTCCTCAGGTCACACGACACTGAGGTTTCTGGACAGTGTGGGGAGGGGGGGACACATCTGCTAAGCCCTTGAGAAATGGACTTCAGTCTTGATGTGAAGGGAATGCCTTTGAATCTGACAGGGCACTGAGGCTCTGCAGCTTGCTGGTTGAGATGGAGGCTCAGAGGAGGATGCAGGTTGCCAGTGAGATATCCTACAGGGCTACCCAGCCACCAGTGTGACCCACCCACCCACCATGTCACTCAGCTTTGCAGCAGTGGCACTGTCTGATAAATCACCATCGGCAAGAATTTCATTCTGTTGGGCAAGCTCCTTAAATAAAAGTTCCCAAGCGCTTTCAGGCTGTACATTTCCCACCCACACGGACACCAAACACCTACCCGTGGCAGCTGGAGAAGGGAGTGGGTAATTCTTCTCTTCTTCCATGAACTGCAAGGCGACGGTGCAGAAATTGCTCTCGTACTGAACCACCAGGTGACTCAGAGCCACCACCAGCTCCTACAGGAAGAGCAGAAGAAACAGGTATTTCATGGTTACAGAGGTCAGAAACAACAGATCAAGGGGAAACACAGGGCAGTGTGGTCACAGAATGGGTTGGGTTGGAAGGGATCTTAAAGATCATCTCTTTCCAAGCCCCCTGCCATGGGCAGGGACCTCTCCCACTAGAGCAGGCTGCTCAGAGCCCCATCCAGCCTGGTCTGGAACACATCCAGGGAGTGGCATCCACAGCTCCTCTGGCAACCTGTTGGTGTTACTGGGTGGTATTGTCCCACAGATGCACGGGAAGCACTGCACTGGTGACCAGCCCCCAGCCCCCTCTGCTCCTGTGCGTGCAGTAGCCTGGCAGAGAGAGGATGGGTGTCCTCAGCCTGCCACGGCACAGCCCGGCCCTCTCTCCGTGCAGCACACATATGCATGGGGCAGAGCTCGTCCTACAGCCTGTCCTATGTCTGCTGGGAGCTGAAGGAAGAAGGATCTGACAAGAGGCCCGTGGGGACATGGAGAGCTCTGGCGGGAAGAGCTCTGGGGGTGGAATCCTGCGCTGCTGTCAGTCTCGTGCTGACCTGCAACAGGAGCAGCTGACACAGGAACGGTGCTGCCTACCTATGAGGGATCCTCAGGCCCTTTCCTCTCATAGCTGCAGCAGAGAACCTGAGTTAGTGGGGTGGGAGGAGAGAGAGGGTGAAGTTCAGACCCTCAGTGAGGTACCACTTGCTCTAGGCACTTGGAAACAGCAACCAGGAGAGGTGGAGGGCTGCCTTTGGTTGCTGTTCTCTGTTCAGGGGACTAATCTGCAAGAGAGAGATTTATGTATCTCGAAGAGCACACCGTGACAGGCAGCTCTCTCTTGAATTCAACTGACTAAATGCTGGGACAAGACAAGAAAACTAATGCTGGCAATGCCGGTGCCAACCGTCAGGGTGTCAGTGTTCCAGGAAACACAAGCATCAGGACACCTAAGCACAGCTGTCAAGAACAAGCCAGAACGTCCCAAACCATCGAATGCACTCCTGCTGTACAACGGGGCACCACAAGCTGTAACTCTCCCAAACCTGAGGAATTGCCCTGAAGCCACCGGTCACCCGGCCGCCTGCTTTCAAGAGCAGCAAGACCTTGGTACTGAATGGAGCTCTCACGTTCTCTCCACAGCACTCTTCCTCCTCCTCCTCCCCTGGGACTGCCACACAGCCCATGTTTCTAGCAACACTTACTAGCTCCTTTAAAACCCGAGATCCTGCAGTGGAAAATATTGCAAGCACACCAGGAATCAGCACAAGAGTTGATGAGCAGAAGTGCAGCCAAGCACTCGGTGCACCTGAGAACGACGTCAGCATCGTGGCTCTCCTTCCTGACCCCTTTCTTCACACTCTCTTTCAATTGGAAAACAAAAAGGATATAAAAATCCCCCCCGAGATCCTTACTCCTATACTGGGCATCTGCTCAGCAGAACGCACGAGCTGCATCCGGAGGATCCTTCTCAGCAGGAGCCCAACTTCAGCAGACTTCATGGTGGGCCAGGTAGTGCCAAATGAGCCCGGCTGATTGCGAAGCCTGGTCCCTAACACCCTCCTGCTCACTGAGCCCCTCACCTTTCTAACCATGGGGCTCCCGTCGTTGATGAGCTGGGCCAGCATCATGGCTACGTTGTGGTCGATGGTGGTGGAGTGGTCGGTCCGCTCGGCCGAGTTGCCCACAAATGTTCCCAGGGCAAAGACTGCAGCGCAGCGAACCTGGGAGAGACAAACCTTCCTTAGAATTTACCTCTTGTTTCCGGCCCAAAGTTTGCCAGCGGGATTTTTTTTATCCCTGTAAATGGCATCTCTGGAAACCTGGGCTATTGTTTCAGGTAAACAGTGAGGAGGGTTAAAGAGGAGCCCACGGGGAGTAAAAACCAAAAGAGATTCAGCCAAGCACGGAGTTTTCAGTATTCACAGATGCAGGAGTATATTTAATTTCCCAGAATAGTTGGTGACCTTCCCATGGGTGATTTTTCCAGTTGATGTTGCCTAGAATATTAATTAAGAGGAGTGAGGTACACAGGGAGTTCGGCTGGGATGTGAATCTCTTTAATAAACGTGCAGCCTTTGGGTAAGGGCTTACAGAACCGCAGAAGGCGAGGAGGAAAGAAAAGAAGAAGCAGCAGCAGCTCCCATCAGGGGGAATTTTGCCAGATCACCGAAGACAAGAGGGATCAGATGGCTCGGTCACCCCACAGCTCGCCTCGGCCCGGGCTGCAAACTGTGTATGGTACAACCAGCAAGGGCACGGGTAGAAACACCAGTCCTGCCTTCTCCACGAGGTGCAGTGTCCCACTGGGACAGCACAGCCTGCTCGGGACAAAGAGGGGCCGGAGGATGCTGGACGGACAGACCGACCGCCACCCGGACCCGCTGCTCCTCTCCAGGGTCGCTTCTCCCACGGGCCGTGCAATTTCACTGGGGGCTGGCAGGCTCTGTCAATCCCAGGCTCTGCACGACAATCCCTTCTCCCTCGGAGAGCTTGTCACAAAGGGAGAGCTCGGGCAATTAACGATGGATTTGCGCACGGACCGGGAGGAGAAGTTTTTATACTTGGACAAAAAAACTGGAGGGGTTTTTGCAACACACGGGGAGCTTTGGGAGCATATTTTTAACAAGCTTCTGATATGCAAGTAAGCAAAAACTGTGGTGTTTCCTAACTCCAGTGCCAAGATTCCAGGGCTTTCGGGCTCTAGGACTTCCCCCTGCCTTTCTCTGGCTACTTCTCCTGCAGGGTTTGCATGTTCTGCACCACCTTGAAGAAGCAGCCGTAAGATCCTTCCTCGAACCAGCCCCAGCTGTAAAGCTCCTGAAGGCCCTGGGTCTGTCAGAATTTCATCATCCCTCTGCCAGATTTCTGACAATTCCACCGGTGCTTACATAACGAGTTGGGTTTTTACCTCTGGGATTGGATCCGAGAGGAGGCTGTAGAGCTTCTCATGAGCGCTGTCTCTCACACCACACCACCTGGCCGAGTCGAAGTTCTGCCAAATGCGCCCCAGACAAATGGCCACCCACTGCCGCAGGAGAGGGTGGGGGTCGTTCAGCTGCTCCAGGCAGATAGCAATCAGGTTTCCTTGAAGGCAAGCTTCCTAAAACACGAATCAAGGTGATTTGTTTGGGATGACAGCCTCCCACCTCGGCATCAAAACCAAAGATTAGCTGTGAACTAGGTGGGAAACGGAGAGGAGATCACGACTGGGTGGTCACAGCCTCGCTGTGTTACAACAGACCCCTTGGGAGCAGCATGAAGGGAAGGGCAGCTCCAGGCTGCTCCAGCTGGCTGATAGCCCAGTGGTACACATGCTGCCAGTAGCACGGGAAGCCTGGTCTTCTCCTCCCTGGAAATGCACCTGTCAGAGCCCCAAGGTTTATGGCTCATTCCACGTCCCCGTCCCCAGAACTTTATCACAGCCATCAAGCTCCCACTTGAGAGGAACGAGGCACTGTTTCTTCAACAGCACATCCTGGAGGGGTAGAGCTCCAGTGACTCGTGTCCTTAACCTCCACTACCAGGTGCCAGGCACATCATGTGTTTGTCACACCTCCGGGTCAATTTTCCTTTTAATTCACACAAAAATGATGCAAAGCAATCCTCTGGTTCAGTCTCCCAGCCCAGGGCTGTGCTTCAGTGCAAGCCAGGGTGCCTCTGTCAAAGCAAAGGCAGCATGGGGAGGAGAAGCAGGAGGGGAGGAAAGGAAGAGGGATGGTGGGACTCACCTGCCCAGTGTTGTAGTTGTTCACAATCACAGCCAGGATAAAAGCTGTCATCGTCCTGTGCTCAGCCTTAAAACAACAGGCAATTAATTGTTATCTAGAAAACAGGCCAGAGAACAACTATAGCCCCTGACACGGGAGTCTAAGTGCAGTTTGTACCACACTAAAAGAACCAGAGAGGGCAAAGTGAGCTGGAATATCTTGTGATAACACCGGAGATGCTTCACCAGACACGCCGACACCATCCTCCCAACCAAGCTCCTCCTCTGGAGGAGCCACACAAATACTGCTGGGGGGAACCACACCAAAGTTTGCAGGGGGAATCATGGAAGTCGCAGCACATTTAAGCTGCCTCTGCACCCAGCCCCCAGGAGCCCCCAGCTCCCACCATCCCCGCCGAGTAATCTGCACTTATAGAGCTCCCCACAAGCAGGTGCATTCTGGGTTGCCTTGGCTGCCTCTCTGGTGCAGCCTGGCAGGGGCTTTTCTACCTCCTCTGGTCACCAGCTCAGCGCTGGCTCTCCCCGGGAGAGCAGAGGGGATGGAGGGGGGAGGCACCAACCGCATCACGACAGCGACAGATAAACTACAGACACAGAGCAAATGCTGGAAGAGGCAGAATGAAGATGGTTTGTCCTTACTGGCATATAAGGATCTGCCAGAACTGAAAGGAAATACTTGTGTCCGTTGTCCTTCACGAGGTCAGCTTGGCATGACTGGAAAATGAGACAGAGGAAAACATCGTGAGTACAGTAGCACAGAAATATTCTTTCCCCTCCAGTGATGTATGAGGATTTCGTGTCTTAATCGTTTTTCTCCAGTCTTGTTTTCATGTGACAAGGAAAACAAAGCTCCAGCAGGGCTGCCACTGGAGATCCCTGCAGCAGAAGGGCCGACAGGGCAGGGCAGGGTCTAAAGCAGGGAACCCTCTGTCAGCCTCCAACTCAACACCAACACTCGTGGAAAATGTCACCTCCTGCTCAGGAGGGGAGTTAAACCCGACATTGCTGTCCCACATGAAACCTTCACCAGTACCCAAGAGCCACCAAAGGCAAACCCCAGGAGGAATGGGATTCATTTTGTATCTTTTTTTTACCTCAACGGCCCCGCCCTGTCCTCCAAAGCAGCAGCTCATGCCACGTGTGCACAGGGATGTGGGCACCCCCGGCCGATGGCACACGGCCCAGGCTGCTGCAGATGCTCTCGGGGACCCCCCTGGTGCCCCCGGCCACCCACCAGCTGTTACCCCCAGGACCAGAACCAGGGAGGTGTTTTGGGCCAGTCTGGTCTGTGACCTTTCTCTTGTAGCCCCCTCCTCCCCAGGGTTATGGGAGGTGCAGCTTCAAGCACGGTCCCCTCCGGCTCTTTCTGTGCCACTGTAGCCGATTCTCCAGCTCCAGCTGGCAGCCAGGATGGGAGAGTGTCTTGTGAATGTCAACAGACCACCTTCCACAGGCAGGACAACTCCTGCAGGCTGCAGCACGAGACAAACCCAGCACATGCTTCTCTTCGAGCAGCCCACACCAGGGAGCCATCACCGGTCACTCCGCGCGGGCTGGGGGCGGAGGAGGAATTACTCATCCTTTACACATTCACACTTCACATTCCATCCAATCCCCTGCCTCGACAGGACTGGGCTTTGATGGGAAGATTTCAACCCCTCTGCACAAACGAGAGTCATCACCCTGTTCTTCGGGCAGGTGCCAAAGGGTATGGAATGGGCACGGCAGGAGCGTGGCACAACCCAAGCCCGCGGAGCAGCTCCCTGTCCTCAGAGGAACGCGGGTTCTCCTGGGGGAGCAGCAGCAGAGGCACATGGCACACGCCCTGGGTTTGCAAACTCGGGCTTTGGGATGACATATTAGGGTCAAACTGAAATAATACAGGCTACAGAAGTGAAAATCTGAGAGAGGAAATACTGACTTAGCAATCAGACACCCCGTGACTGGGCTTCTATCGCGCGCTTCACGCCAGAGATAGGATCATGTATTTTTTATCAGGCTGAGAAGGTGAAGGAGGGAACTAATTGTTGAAAGGAGAGGGGATGGCAAGCCTGAGATGCAAGAGAATATTTGATTGCTGAAGGGAGCAAGGATGCTGGTTTTGGCAGACCAAAGAGCAGAGGGAATGGACTGCTGCCAGGCTGCAGCTACGAGAGGCTTTCCTGACTTCTGTGTAAGGCAGCACAAAGCACACGCTCCCCTTCCCCCCTCTCCTTTTTCACTCTCCGGGTGAATACTTCACGTTCCTCACGACACCCAACCTCTTTGCTATCATGTCAGCAAACACTGACAAAGAGCAGGTTGCCCATCTTCACACTCAATGCCCGTGCCATCCCCTGTGCCCTCCCTCAGCAGCATTCGCTGCGCTCCCCTCCCAGAGCTGCTCCCTCCTCCCCTCCCACGGGCACCGCCTGGTCGTGGGGATAGTGAGGGAACAGCAGAAAGGATTCCAAATACAAGACAACAAGAGTAATTTTTCCATTGTTGTTGTCGTAAAGCACAACCCACCAAAGGGGGGAGGCAAGAAAACAGAGCAGGGGAGGGGGAGATGCTGCTGGTGGCACGAGGGGCGAGGGGGAAAGAGCCCTCTCGGATTGGCTTCGCTACCCGAGCGAGGGATGACACCACACTCCATGGGAATTGCACACCAGCCTACTCCCAGCCGTACCTGGGGTGTCAACCATCCAAAAGAAGCTGTTCAGGAGCAGCTTTAAGATGAATAGTTTTCATTTTCTTCCCTTTCCAACCCCCTCTTAGGATGTTAATGAAAATATATTTGTAACGCTAAACCTGACAATGTTAGATCAACGGTGGGGAAAAACTCCAACTAATTGGATATTATTCTCCATACCCAAATGGAAGAGATGTAACAAAAATAAACCCCCAAACAGCTGAGATCCAACTTCTACAAGCTGTTCAGCCCATTTCCTATCAGGCTGTAATTGTGCCTGCAATTAACTGTGTGCACCACTCCTAATAATTTTATATTGCTCAGCTAATTGCGCCCACAAACCCCAGAGTCATAGATGTGGCCGTACAAATTTATCTGCAGCTACTTCCCTGCTTAATTTTTTATTTCAAACCCCACAAACCAGAGCTCTGGCTAAGACTGTCTTCAAAACCCAGAGCTCAGCACCTAAATCTCATCTCAAAAAGTGGCAAAATACTCTGGTGAGGACCAGACCCCTGGCCCCTGTCTGCCGAGGGGCAGGAAATATTCCTGTGCCAGCCAACACTGCATCAGCGCGTGCGTTAGACTGGGAGCAGCACTTGTAAGTTAAAGTCACCAAGAATCACTTTTGTTTTCCAGAAAAATTCTCTCTCTGAAGACTACCCACAGCCTGTTTTGAGAACTGACAGGAAGGGTCTGGAACAAAACAGGTTTGATCCCAACCTGAAGTGAACAGAGGGAGAGCACGAGCGTGCGGAGACGCGCGCTCGCCTGGGAACACGTCACAGAAGATGCCAGTGTTCCCAGCCCCTGCAGCAGACAAAGCAGTAGCTTCCCAGTAACGATGCAAGCAGTGAGAACTGGTGGCTTTGACACCCTAGAACCAGAGGAGGGACGGGGAACTGTGAGATGTGAACAGGACCTTGCAGCATTAGCAGGTATGAGGAGCTGGGTGGCCCAGCCTACCCAGCGCCGGCACCTTGGTGGGGGTTCCCACTCCCAAAGCTCCAGAAGTCATCTCCCCTACAAGCCCAAAACATGAAGGAGATCACGTGCTGGTCTCCAGCTAATTCAGCCTAGTTTTCCAGTACCTCAAATCTAAAGCAACTGGATAAAGCAAAGGGGGCTGGGAGGGGTGGGGGCGAGGAAAGCACATTGCCGAAACCCCAAAGAAACAGCCGAGGTCAGAAGTACTCACACTGTCCACTGCCAGAATTTTGGCCCAGATGAAGACAAGGAGCGGTCTCAGCTCACGAGCTGAACTTTGAAGCAGCTTCAGCACATAGGGGAAAATGCCAACAGACAGGGCCTGGGGAGGCAGAGAGAAGAGCAAACCCTCAGCTTCCCCGCAGCGGCATCTGCAGCGCGCAGGGGCGAGCCCGCCGAGAAGATGCGGCAGCGCCTTTCATGGCACAGCTGAGAGGGCTGGTAGGAAACAATTTCATACATTTCTAGCAAAAAGGGGTTCCCTGTGTATTTGTCTATTGCTCATTTTAATCTCGGATGTCACCAGATATTTTCAGACTCATTTGGTCCGCGGAGACCCAGAGTTAATCTCGCACCAGCTTTTACTCATTACAGCCTGTGCTATTTTATGCTTCGTGATACGTTGTGCTCTCCTCAGATGGGGCCGTTTGCTCTCACAAGTAAACATATTGCAAAAGCTCAGTAATTACAGCCTTCCCCCTGGAAATCAAACGGGCCTCTCGCCTTACACGGGCTTTGCACCGAGCCTCTGCCACAGGCTGTGCTCACGGGAGGCCACGCAACACGTGAAACCTTCCAGAATCCCACGGGCCTGCCCAAAGTGCAACGCAGAGGAAACGTGCAGCTGGGGACTGCAGCTGCAGCGCTGGGCTCTGGGGGGGATGCACCCCAACAACCCAGCAGCAGCTGAGCATCACCCCGTGACGCGGCCAGTGGGGTTTGTAAAGCAGGCAGCGGCCAGAGCCGAGGTTTCTGTGCTTGACCTGCAGCTATGTTTTGATCCTCAGAGAAGCTTATAATCCAAAGGTCTTAAAAATCACCTTCCCTGCACCCCTGCTTCTGCCACTGCGGGCTAAGCTGTCTGCGGAGCAGTGCAGAGGGAGTCTTGGCTGAGATGAAGGAGTCACTGAGACGAAGGACACTAAGTCCCATCGTTGAGCTATTCCATGACCAGCCAGTGGTTTGTCTTCATCGCTTTTATCAACAGCTAGCTCCATTTACAGGAGTGTTTTAAGCAGTCCCTCAGTTTAATTCTTATTTATCACCCGCACTGTGCTAAGCCACTTTCCAAAACACAGGCTGCAGCTGCTGCCTCCTCCTCCTCAGAGCTTACAAAATCCAGAGACCAAACAGATAAAGGAAGAGAAGAAAATCATGCAGCCAGTAAGCTGAGAAAACAGATGATGAATGCATGTGCTATTATTTTTTTGTTGTTTGTTATTTACTTTACAGGAGAAAGCCTCTTATTGGTCCCAGCTATTTCTCCGTTTGTCCCTTACACTATTTTACTATTTTAGCTATTCCCAAGGAACTCCTCTCTGTTGTAATGCAGACGAGCAGCTCTTTGGCCTTTTTGATTCATACAAACCACTTTGCTCCAATTTCACACAGGCGACCACACAAAGCACTGGTCATTTGTCAAATCTGTGGAGCATCCTCTGCATCTTCCCTCCATAAACCACCACTTAGGGCCCGTACTGAGATAACCCAGACGTGTACGAGACAACCTGCAACATCCACGCACCAAGCTGACCGCCCAGGGACCCAGGTCCAGAAATCTTCCCAGCAAATCAAGAGCTCGCAGCCGGTGGACTTGGCTCAGCAGCACCTGCAGAGGAGAGGGACAACGGTTACCGCTCGGGGCCGCGCCGAGGACGGCAGAGCCACCGCGAGGAGCTCGGGAGCGCGAGGCCGCGCCGAAGGAACTGAAGGTCTGAAGGGAAGAGCTGGAAGCCAACCCCTGAGTGCTGAAGGCTCTCATTGGAACGGTGTCACTGGTGGAGTTCTGGCCCCCAGACACCACCAGTCCCACTCGGGAAGCCCTGTGGCCTCTCTGCCTTTCGAATATTCCCCTCGTGCCACCCGCTCCTCCCCAGCGAGGCAGGAGGAATTCAAAGGTGAGCAAAAAGGCCCAGCCTCCCATTACTCAAAACAGCTCAGAAGCAGAAAAAAAGCAGCTTTGCCTTCCTTGGCAAATCGATGTAAGAGACTTAAGAGGGAAGCAAAAGGTCACATTAGTCGTTAATAAAAATCTCATTAAAAGGGAGTCTGACAACGATAATGAGGTGGTAGTTTACTGGCTTATACCTACCCTGGTGTGAAATATTAACAGACAGACTTTCGGTTCTTAATCTCCTTAACAGATGTAAGATATTGGAGTGCCACGTTTAATCCTCAGTTTAAATTGAGGAACATCCCTCAGCGTGGGTCTCGGGGAAAGAGACTCGTTGATTTAGCTCCCCAATTCCAGCCCCTGCTCAGTGTTTTTCCACACTGCATATTCAAATGGAATTATTTTTTCATGTTTAATACTGAAGGATAAGTAAATTACTTGGCTCATGTCTCCTACTACGGACGACTGATGCTGGATACTGGAGTTGTGCAGAAGAAGTCCAGAAGATGACGACGATGGGAGGATGTGTCAACCTCCAAGTATCAGAGCTCAGCTCACAGGACAGGCCGTAAGAGAAAGGATTTTGGTCATCCTGGCCTAGTTGGCACCAGCCTATTCCAGAAACTTACAACAGAACTTGGCACGATTAACAATGTGCTAGAAAGGGACCGGGCAGAGGAACCACAGGGGCAGGCGGTGGAGATTACAGCAGAGACAGAAACCAGGCCACGGCAGAGGCTGGGGCAGAGCTGAACCCACAGCCGGGGCCACGCCAGGTGCCGGGCGCTTAGGAGGGCGATGGGAGGCAGCCAACAGGAGCAACAGCATCCACAAACTCTGTCCTGGCTGGGGAATGAGGGGATGCCATGGAGAGAGGATTTGTGGGTGAAGACACAAGCGTGCATCTCAGCACTGCCAGCAGCCCACGCGAACCAGCGCTGCCGTGCCTCAGTCTGAAGCTCTGTTTCACTGCTTTCAGAAACAAAAAAAGCCATCAGTCTCTGTCGGGTTTTTGTCTTCCCACTTCCCAAACAGATTTGCACAATAGCCCGAAGCCAAAAAATGTGGGGAGTCTCTGCAGAGTTCGTGAGCTCGGAGTGACATTGCGGAGCGGCCCCGCGTCGCACCGCTCCCTGACACCACTGTCCCTCATGTGGGACAGGGGAGCTACCGATGGCCACACACGCAAGGGAGAGATTAACCAGGATTAATAATTACCTTGTCCTGGCTCATTTTTGCTCTGGGGAGGAAAAGGGGTTCCTTTGCCAGGTGACCTCTCAATTCCACCGCAAGGTCAAGGTACCCGCAGAGCCGCTGGTGCCAAATAATCCACTGGGAAACAGGGAAGTAGGTGCTAGAGCAGGGGCCTGCCTCCTCCCATTGCAGGGATGGAGATAAACCATGCAGCTCTTTAGCCAGCTGCTCTCTCCAGGCTTGGGAGGCTCGGGGAAATTCAGATTTTTGTCTTAGGGAGACTGATGGTGCTGTGAGCTAGCAGAGGCACGGCGAGTCCGGTTGTGTTTAGCGAAAGCAATCGCATGTCCTTGTACAAAGGACTGGGACCGTGCTCCTTTAGACAGAAGGACTTTCAGTTTTGCTGCCTGGTAGAGAAGAGCCCACAGCTACCCTGATGAGGGTTTGTATTTCTGTCAGTGCAAGCTCCTGGGGAGGAGAGGAGGAGAGCAGATGACAACTGCAGTATGTGCCTGGCCATAAGGCATTATTTGGAACGGGACGTTAGGTTTCTCCTGGATTTACTTCTCCTTTTTATGTCCAGACTCGGTCTAGTCTGAGCAAATGCCTACCAGGACTCTACACTCCTTCCAGAGCTGGTCTTCAGAGACTTGTTTCTATGTTCTTGCAAAGACATTTCATCATCCCATGAAAGGGAACATTTGCCAGGCTGTACCAGGCTGAGAAAGAACCCATTTCCAAACTATTTACACTGCAGCAACTTCCACTTTCTGAAAAGAGAAGATAAAGTCCCTGCCTGCCAGAGCTGGAATACAGAGGACATAACACAGGAGGAAAAAACCTAAGATGTGCTACTCCATGAAAAATCATCCTAATTCAGCGCAGAAGAGGAGGCACCAGAGCCTGGTGCTGTTTGAAGCTGCAAACAGACTGGAGTGGGAAGTTCTGCTCGACGGAGGGCGAAGGTGTGGGGGAAGCAAAGCACTTTGTCTTCATCTGCAGGGTCTAGTAAACACCCCATCAGCTCTAATGAATGCCGAAGGAGCCCACGCAACCTGCGCCAGCTGGCTGGCAGCGCGGCGGGCAGGAGAGACGGGCACGGAGGCGCCGAGTCAGCTCCGTGCCCCTGCCCCTCACCTGCAGCACGATGGGGAGCTGCTCCGGGGGGTTGCGGTTCTCCACGCCCATGGTCAGCCACACCTGGAAAGCTGTCAGCTGCTCGGCGAAGAAGGGGCTGTGCTGGGGGAGCAAGGACAGGAGTGCAGTTTGGGTTAGAAAGAATTAAAGAAAAAAAAAAGGGAGTAAATAGTTTTGGCTACTATGGACTTGGGGTTTATTGTTTCCAACACTGTTCTTTGTTACTGACATGTGTTTCTTTGGAAAAGGGCATCAAGTCCAGTGCAGCACTGCCCAGGCACTGATGACCCCAGGCCCTCAGCACCACAGCGCCAAGGGGGCTTGGAAACCCCTCCAGGGGTCACGGGGACTCCCCCCCCTACCCTGGGCAGCCCTTGTGTGGAAGAAATTGTTCCTCAGCTCCAACCTAAACCTCCCCTGGGGCAGCTGGAGGCCAGTTGCTCTTGTCCTGTCATTTGTTCCTTGGGAGCAGAGCCCAACTCTACCTGGCTCCAGCCTCCTGTCAGGAGCTGCCAGAGCCAGAAGGGCTCCCCTGAGCCTGGGCACATCACCTGCCAGTGCAGCAGCGCTGGAAGAAACGTCCCTTTTGCCATCATCACACCCAGCGTGTGGTACAACAAACAGGAGACAGCACTGCCCAACGTGCACAGCAGTGTCCAGTTCAAAATCCACCAGGGAACAGAAATTGAGGGGGAAGGAGGAAGGAGGGACCCAAAACAACCCAAAGCCCCATCTCTCCCCTGCCACCCCCCAGTACGAGCTGTCAGCCCGCAGGTCCTTCTCCCTCAGGGTACTGTATTTCCCATGTCTGACTAGGACAGAACACCTGGAGAAGGAGCAGAAACCAGGCACACGTGCTTTCTCACGTGCTGCTGGAACAGAAGAGCCCTGAAGAGATTAGCAGTTGCTTTATCCGGGGCCGGGCGGACCCTGACCCGGCGGCAGCCGCCGCGGCCGGCGGAGGGATGGCAGCAGGTAATCCTGGGACTCAGCCCAGACACCGCCCGCTGCTCCTGCCAGCCCAGTTACGAAACAGGATGAGCACACTNTAATCCTGGGACTCAGCCCAGACACCACCGCTGCTCCCGCCAGCCCAGTTACGAAACAGGCTGACAAAGCTCAGCAAGGCACCACCCCGGCCCCCGCCTCGCACCCGAGCACGGGTCCTCTTGGCACCGCTGCAGGCCAGCCCTCTCCGGTACCCCGCGCTTCTCGGTGGGCATAAATTGAGGGGCTTGAGGGCAAAACGTTGATTAGAGCACAAGGAATAGCTCAGGGATGTGCATCTGCTGGTCTGCTCCAGCCGTTTGTCTCAGTGCAGAGCTCCCTCCCAGGTGGGGGGAGAGAGATGCTCAACAGGCTAACACCTGACCCC
>VWZY01005990.1:56038-69950 GCA_013399075.1 Chloroceryle aenea | reverse complement strand
GGACAGTGCCCGGGCGAGCTTGGGAGCACGCGGTGCTCGGGCTCCCGGCGGGGACTGCTCAACAACAGCTCCACCTACCCCATGCTCCAGCCAAAATACTGAAGAATTTCTCCCTGGCCTGACAGGGAGTGCCCAGGCAGCACTAATACAAAAGCACCTGCTGAGACCTGAAGTAAAAATGAACATAAGCCAGGAGAGAAAATATCTGTTTAAATGCTAAAAGAAAGCACACAGAGTGGGGTAAGAAAGTGGTGGGAGGATAAAACCTGAGGTGAGGGCATCTCGATCACTCCCCACCCTTGCAAAGTCCAGAGTTCTCCTCCTGTACTCGGGTGCTTGTAAAAAAACCTGCAGTTGCTGCTGGAAAAGCTTTGGGAAGCTTGGCTGAGTAAATAAAGTGCAAGAACGTTCCAGTAAAATTAGAGGAGATCACGGTAGAATGGGTGCCTGAGGTTGTACAGTAATTATGATTTAAAGGTTTCCCTTCATGAAGTGTCAAAGGAATATCAAGAAAAATCCATCTGACTAAAGGAATTTAAGCCAAATATAACACCAGAAAATTTACTTTTCTGCTCTCTGAGATTAACTAAAGTAGACCCCCCCCAGTGACTCATATTAATGATTCCAGGCTTAGGAGAACTCTTTGGATATACCCTCAACCTCCACCTTCTGCTCATGGGAAAATAACTCTGCTGAGAGAGAATTTCCACTCTCCTGAAGTTTTTCATTTCAGAAAGCACGCTGGCCTGCAGGGACTGTTTTGGTAATAATACCCTCAGTCAAGACTGAGTGCTCTGGAATTTATCTCAGAGCCAGGTCTCGGGCATCATTTCTATGGGCAGGAGTTTCCTCCTCAGCCACGGGTGTGGGCTGAGCCTGACATCTCCTGCAGGAGTGAGGAGCTGAACGTTGAGCTGCTGTCTGCTCCTCTGAGTGAGGTGAGGAGACATTCCCAGTTCTCCAAAAATATAAACCCTTCAAGCAGAGCAACTCGAGACTCAACAAGCAGCGGTGATGCGCTCGACGGAGGTTTCAAAGGGTTAATCTGGGCAGACAACGTTTCCAGGTGTTGTCCAACTTACCCTAAAGGCCGTTCCTTCCTCAATAATCGTAGGTAACTGGGAGAGGCAAATATCCACTGCGAGGTCCCACGCTTGCCTGCAGGACAAGGGGCAAGGAGGAAGAGATCATTACAAGCCATCCAAAAGTAACATCAAAGGTAAAATTCAGCTCTGCGTGGGGGCCAAGCAGTGTTGTCTTGCTGGCTGAGAAACACTTCATATCCTTTGTGTTTAAAAGACAAGGGTGACACATGAAAACTGCTCGGGTAAGCAGAGGGAAGGTCTAGTGCAGCATCCTACCGGGCTGACCAACAACATGTGAGTGAAGTAAAAAGATCTCAGCTGAAGTTGACAGCAACTGCTCCTCTCTGTCACGCAGCAAGGAGCCAGAGTGAGCCACAGACTTATTCCACACCCGTCCTCACCCTGCAACCAGCACTGAGCACCCACCTCTCCACACGCACCTCCGGCCTCCAGGCACATCAGGAGGGCTTGGGAGGTGCTGACAAGAGCTTGGAGGGTCCAAGCCCCACGCCAACCACACGGACCCTCCTTCCCTGATGTCACCGCAGGTCCGCCGCTGAGAGAACGAACCCGGCCTCTACTAATCCAGCCCAGCTTCCCTTACAAAGACTGGCTCACCCTCAGGATGGAGGGACGCAGGCTAAACTAGGAGAGAAGACTTTGAAAGATTTTGTTTCCTCCTCCAGTACCACGTGATGGCTGAGGTAGGGTGACTGACACTGTACTAGCAACAGCAGGTACTTCACGCTCAGGCCAAGGAACCCGTTGTGGCTGATTCAGTGCACATGAAAATGGGCCAAAGGCTGCTTCAGAATGCCCCCAAATGAAGAGAAATCTGCTTGGGCTCCCAAGTTCCTAAAACACCTCTAAAAAGTGAAGCAGCTCTTTTTATCCAGAAGCAATTATCCCTACTCTATCCACGGGCGTTCCATTCCCTTGTCATTTGAATACAGGAATTTACACACTGGGAAAGGCCAGGGAGCTAAACCACCCCCTGGGCTTCTCACAGAGAAGAACCCAATTTACTCTCCAGACACATCCGCTCTTCCACGGCTGGTGGCCCTCGTGCCTTAACACCAACAGGAGAAGCAATTTTTCTTCTCCTAGGATCTCCTGCAGACGTAAGGCCATAGGTGATAATCAATACAGTGTATTTTAGTTACCTGCTCCAGCAAGTTCTTAAATCACCCTGCTTTGAGTCAAGCAAAGCCTTCCATTAGGACAACCACCGAGCAGCATCTCTGCCACCAGCCTACCAAAAACAATCACTCCCATTAGCTGCAAAAATAAAACTGTAAAGCTCTCGCAGCTTCTGCTATGGGTCCAAGAGATGAGGGTTGTTTTAGCTGCCCCAGACCTCATCCCTCTGCTTCACAACATTCACCTCCCACTTGACAACTCGCTGCCAATATAATTAAGAGGTAATCAAGAGATAATCAAAGCACGGGCAACGAATGCTTCCCCCGTGCTCAATAAAGAGCCGTGCTGGAGACAAAGTGTTTACACAGAGCTGAGGAGAGAGTTACTTAGCCCTGGCTGAGGCAGAGGCAAAGTCAATTAGTGCAAATATAAAGGTAATTTTGCTTCAAGCAAAGTGTGAATATTTCTGATTTCAGGTTTCTTGGAGGAAGGGGCAATGCCACCTCAGGACATCAGAGAACATCCGTGCACGGTGCCTGTGAGAGGAGTTTTACTGCACAGAAGAAAAACGGTTCAGAGATCAGAGATGATGAGGCTTATTTTGGCTGCCTATAAAAGGATTCTGCGTAGGTCATTATACTGCAGGGGCTCAGAGCTAAGATGCTGAGCTCCTCCAAGTCATTTTAGGTAAGGAGCCCTAACACTGCTATAAAAATGTCCAAAGCAGCCCGGCAAGGTCAAATCTCAAAGGTTTTAAACGTTATTAGAAAGAACAGACAAGAATTTAAAAGATATTTTAGTAGATTAAACCAAAATCTCTTCTCAGGCTTCTAAAAACAGGCCATTAGAAATCAATACGGCCACACAGCCAACATCACTGCCTTCCAGAAGAGTAACCACCACCACCACACCTCCACACCACTGCTCATCACGCCCTGCAGACCTGCCAAGCACTTCACACGCTCCAGACTGACTCTCCCACCTTTCCCAAGCCCAGCACACCACTCCTGCTCCATCCAAGGAAGCAGCAAGCCTCCCACCGACAAGACCCGGCACACGGCTCGCCGCGGGGCACGCTCACTGAGGTGGCAAAATGGACAGTGGCATTAAAGAGGCATTGGAAGAAGTAAAGGTTTCCAAACGAGCTCCAAAGGAGTGGTGAAGGGCTAACTCCTCGGGGTAGGAGAAGGGAAGTGGAAGGGGAGAAATACTTGTTATGGTCCTGGGGAAAAGAGCGGCCGTCGGCGGTGGGGAGGAGGAGCAGTGATTGACTGTTTTAATATGCCAAGGGGAACCAGAAAGGTGGGCAAATTGCAGATATGCTCAAGGAACTAATATTACACTTTGGCTCACAAGCAAGAGATAAATTAGGAAGCAGCAGGGGAAGGAGGATGGGTGGTGCTGCATCCTGGAAGTGATTTATGAAAGCCAACCCAGGAGATCACTACTTCTCTTCCTTTCTTGGCGGAGACTGCTGCTTGCAAAGTGCTTCGCCAGATTTGTTTTCGCTTCATTAGTCCCAAAAGAGCGTGGCAATACCTCAGCATTGCTCTTCCCTCCCTCCTCACTGCACTCTCCTAATAATCCTGGACCCCCCACCACGACGAGATGACGATGACGTATCCGCTGGCGACAGCCTGCTGAAACACTGCAGTGTTTCTACTCCGCTCCGTTATGCTACTGAAGAATGAGTTGGTGAGGTTCTTTACACTACGGTGTCCTAACTGCTCTGTAGCTACAACAGACAGGGCACTGCATAAGAAGAGAGGACATCTCCTGTCACGTCTCCCCTAAAGGACAACACAGCCAAGCGATCCTACACAGCGACTGATGTGACCAAGCCCAAAGGATTTCCACCATACACCATCTACCAGGAGCTGGCCACTTCCACAAGGTCTAAACCCAACATGCATGAGGCAGTAACTGGAAAGAACCTGGCAAGAGGCACCAGGGGAGGTGAAGCTCTGTTGCCCACCAGCCCCCAAACCACACACGATGCAAAAGGACACTGTGTTTCAGAAGAGATGAAAATGAAAATCAATCGGCATCGCTCCTCCATCACTCTACCATAAAACTGAAGCAGGGGAAGGGCTCCCCTGAATCCCATCTCTCTCCTCCTGTGACAGAAATACTCATCTATTTGTCTTTATATTTGAGTGGCAATTTTTCTTCTCCCTTCGGCACAAAGCCCCCTTCACAGGGTGCCCAGACCCCACCTATCTGCCCGCTCCCCATCCCAGTACCAGTTTCATTACAGGACTGTTTAAACTTCTAATAATTCCACACAAGCCCATCCAGCTGCCTTGACTTTGTTTCTCAGAGGTGCTGCAAAGTTTGGACTTTTAAGGAAAGAAGAGAAGGCCGAGAGCTCCAGCTCTGCAGAGCACCTGGTTCATTGTGGAAACCCAGGAAGCATCCAGGGCTGGCCCTCGGTGCCACCTGAACAGCAGTGGCTCCTGGGACGGCATCAAAGGTATCTTCACCTCCATGTCCTGCAGCAGCTGGCAGAGCATGAGGGCAGAGCTTCTTAGGCTCAGATCTTCTGGGCTGACCCAGTGTCTAATGCTTTTAATTCTCATCACTTATTTTGTAAGGTATTATTGATGGCTTTTAACAGGGAATAGTTAAATCCCCCGGGATTGGGGAAAGGAGCATTTCTCACCGGGACAGTCGTGCTGAGGAGCCAGCGAAGAGAAGCTGTAGCCTCGGGGCTCAGGCAGCAGCTTTCTGCCTGGTCTGCATTGTGTTTTGGGAACTGTTAAATATTTCTGACTTTACAGAGTATGTTGGACAAGATTTTTCCTGTTTGGGTTTTTTTTCCTGCAAGTGCAATTCAACAACACATCCTCTCTGATTGAATTTTCAGATTTCAGCCGCAATTCACCTGCTTCCAGTGACACTGTGAACTCCCCCAGCCTGCTCCAGGCTTCCCGGCTGGCAAGCTGCTCAGGCACGACTATTTTTATAAAGTATTCATTGCTACGAGTTCTTGGTACAACCAGGAAATCCTCCCCTCTCCAGCAGTGCACTCTCCTGCTCTGGCCACGACTGAAAGCCCCGGCTTTTCTCCGTTAAACCATTTGGAGGCTGTTAAGGGGTGGTGGAGCTGTTAGGGCTGGGCACACACACACACAAACCTGGTTCAATCATCAGTGCAATCTGAACTAATCTCCCCCTTTCAAACAGTCACTCTCTCCTCGCCGAGGTGCCGTGGGTAGCTGAAGGAGAGGCCGGGGAGCAGAGCCCCATCCATCCTGCCGCGCGCCCGCGCCTCCGGCTCCCCTCGTACCTGGAATTGGGTTGCTCTATTATGGTTTTCTTTTCAGCTCGAATTTCAAGCTGATTTTATTTGCAGTACATTATGACTTTCTTTCAGCTAGAGTTTCATGGCTGGTGGATGCACTGCTGCAGTATTTCTCCTATGGCCAAAGCCCAGCTCTTCCAAAGCATAATTAAGGTACTTTGGGTTTTAATATACGACCTACGTTAGGAAATATTTCCAAACACATTATTAGGTCTTTTCAAAGGCCATGAATATAACTTGCTGGCAACAGCAGGAATGTATAAACCATAATCCATCACGAGAGAGATCAAGATGCTGACAGAGCATCAGGCCTCCTATTCTTACTGCACAATGGAGCAGCGACTCGCGACGCTGAACGGGCAGCCAGTCGATCAATACAGATTAATATTAATACTTGTGTTATAGCAGAGCCTGCAGCAGCCCAGAACCCACACTCAACAAATACCAACGCACAGCCCGTGCTCAGAAGGGTTTAAGCCTAAGCAGGTGAAACAGAGAAAGCCAATAAAAGTCAGAAAGACACAAAGGAATGAAGTATTATGCCAGAGCCTGCCACGGAGGGCAAGGTCACTGAGATCAGCAATCTTGATTCCCAAGTACAGTGCCCTTCTTGGTGAAATAAGAAGACTGGCAGCAAATTTTCCCTCAAAAAAATTAAGTTTTCACTGCAACTGTTCAGGTAAAAAGGATAATTAACAGAAGCAGGAACAGTGGTCTCCCAAATGACTTGGCTAGAACAACACTCCCTTGGCCAACTTTCCTGCCCCCCGTCACATTGCCTAGTTTATCTGAACAGGAAAGTGGGTTTGGAGGTCTCGGATCAGGGATCCATTAGAAAAGTCTTGAATGGAAGGGAATAAGTCAAGTGCAGGTGATTATTTTAAGAAAATATTTAAGTGAGCCCTAATTTAGTTTCTAAATCTGTCCTTACTAAAAGTTCCTCCTAACACACCGAGCCACCTCTGGCAGCAGTGGAATTTTCCTCTTTACTAGATTTGCTTTTTGGTTTTTTGGAGGATGCTGAGCAAAGTGTGTCAAGGGATCCTCTGCTCGCTTGCTGTCTCCTTTGCTACTGTTTGGGATTCACAAGGTAAAAAGCCCTGGGTGTGACTCTTCTTAAGGAACACTAAAAAGCAGCAGCAGCAACAGCAGCACTACCTGCGGGCTTTGCAAAGGTGTTTACAGCTCTGGGCTGCACCAGAAGAACTGCAGTGTGAGTTTCTTGAGTGAGAGCCACCACGCAGGGCCGAGAGACACAGGACGGGCCCCAGCTCTTCCCAGTTCCCTCCCTGTGCTTCAGCAAGTGGGTGGTGATGCCAACTCCAAGGCAAGTCGTGCTCCCATAGGAAGCCAGAAACGCAGGCTTTTCAGACTCTGGCAGTTAGATTTAATTCTATTCCCATAAGGAACTGGAAATAGGGGGTTTTAATATGCTGGTAATAAGCAAGCTATAAATAACTCAAGAAATTTACTGTTTTCATTTCAAAATTTCTGCAAAAGCCTGTTCTGCTTGAATGCCCCTGGAACCATTTGCCTCAAGCTGTGCCCCATCTGAAATACACTGTGGGAGCTCTGGGGGGTTTGCCTCCAAACCCAGTCCCACACGTGGCACCACGACAAAGCAAAGCACCCCAATTACCAAGGACTGAACCCATTTTCCTCCGGCAGTGCTAACCCAGAGCACTTCAGGCCTGTCCCAGCTCAGGGTAGGGCCCAGCCCATTGTCACTGCCTGTCACCACTTCAGGCCTCCTCTCCAGTTCTCTCCCCCCGCAGTTTTATGGGGGAAGCATCAGAAGGGTTTTGAAAACACAGCTAAGCCCACAGTTATCTGCCATGCTCTCGGGCAGCTGCCCAGCAATCACCCCCTCCTACAGGAGCTGCCTTCCCTCGCCTGTGCCTGTCTGCCCTGAGCCACAGCTTGGACAATTCTCCTCTTTACCACACTGAATAAAAAACTGAAAGCGAGCATTTTTACTATTACTGTTACTTCTTATGATTATTATTCATGGGAGATTTGTTTGATCTTCAAAAGACAGGCACTGAAGAGCTTTTTGATAACTGTGCCACCTCCAGTCCCATCAATCACCTCAAAAGCAGCAGTGACTGCAGATGAACTCCGCAGCTACAGACGGCGACTTCAGCAAGGCAAGGCAAGACTCTGCCCTCGGGCCCCCAGCTCTCCCCACTCACAGGTGACGTAGCTTTGCTTTGGAAATAAGGGCAGCAGATGCCCAGTTGCTTTTCTGGTTGGAGTGGAAGCTTTTGTGTCACAGAATAACACCGTATCACATCCACACAGAGGAGAAACACACTGGAGATGGGCATGGCACTGCTGCATCTCTGATCCCCTGACTGAACCAGGAAAGCTCTGTGCAGATTTAAGGAGTAACCAACTTCCAGGACTGCAGGGCCCAAAATCTCCTTAAGGCATCAGCCCCTGGAGCAGGGTGACCGGGCTGGCACTTACCACATCGCGTGCATGTAGGTGGGAGGGAGGCGAGGGCTGCTGACAGGGGTGCAGTTGTAGGACCTCATGATTCTCTCTGCCAAGAGAAAGTTACGGAATAAACTGGCCACGAGCAGGTCTTGCCTGAAGAGCTTCTGGAAGAGGTCTGTCAAGAGATTGGAGGGATGCACATCTTTGGAACTGAAGTAGCTCAGGTAATATGCAAGAATCATTTAGAAGGTACAAACATGCTCAAGTTTTATTCCAGTGATAAAGATTCTACAAGTTTGGCAGGGATGTGATGTGACAACTCTAAAAGAAAACCCTGCCTTCTGAGCTCCCCTAAAGCATCGCTGTTACTCTCCACCTTACATTAACAGAACTAAATATTTTCCACCTCGGGTTCTTTTTTGCCTTTTCTGGGCACAATTCTCTTTCTGGCATTTCACTTAAACTCAGCCTGAGCAAGTTTTTGGAAATTACCAAGGGAGAAAAGGACTCTTTAATGTGTACTCTTTAATCAAGAACTACAGCCCTGTTGACTGGCAGCTTGACTGCTTATGAGGAGCCAAACCAAACCCTAAGAGGTACCAAACGCGGCACCTTCTACAGGGGCAAAGCAGAATTTACACCGTGGTGAGCACCAGAAAGAGCAGAGCTGGAAAAGCGTTTAAAGTGTGGCCTGCCATCCTCCAGAAGAACCAACTCACAGCAGGAGAGGGGTGGAGGAATGGGATAAACTCACTCCTGGGAAACACAGCCTGTCTTAGCAGCAAAGAGGAAAAAATCCTTTATTTACGGTACTAACAAAGGCTGGAAGGAAACAGATTGCTCTTTACAAACACGGTAAGAAAGGGAATTATTCAAGCTAAAGCAATCATGTTAGCACTGCAAAAAGCCTTTCTGGTTCCTACTGATCAGGTTGCTGAAATGCTTCTGGTAAAAAGAGCGAATTTCAACAAGTGAACTGGCCCTAAAATCCAGCCTGGTCTGGTCTTTCAATACCAGGCTTTAATTTTCCCCCTCTTTCAGCATCCCATTTATCTTGCTCCCCATCCTTCCACCCTGAATAAGCAACGGCCACCTCTGCTGAGAGCCTGACAGAGCTGCCCGGGCCTTACCTCTGGGCAAGACGTTCCACGCGATGGTGTCGGTGATGGCGGTGAAGATCCAGTTCAGCTCGCCCAGGGGAGTTCTCCTGTCATTCAGCCTTCCGGGAATCCTACCAGTGGTGAAAAAAACAACCAAGTACATTTCCTGTTAAAAACAGAGCTATTTTTTTAAGATAAACACCTACAAGAGAGAAGAAGCTTGGTGCCAACAAATACTTTACATGAGTGGAGGAAGAGGGAAGAGCACTTGACCGTTAAAAGAAAGAGGAGCAATTCAACCTTCACCTTTCGAAGGTTCAAGGCGTGCACACTTCAGAGGAGCACGAGTTGTCTGACATTTCTGAGGAGCAACCCGGTGAAATTCTGCAGCCTGAGATAGGCAGAAGGTCAGAGCAGACAAACTAATGGTCTCTTCTGGCCTTAACATTTAGTATTCTAAGCGGCAATAAAGCAGAGACAACAGCCTGACCCAAGCA
Source organism: Chloroceryle aenea (assembly GCA_013399075.1). Taxonomy (NCBI): domain Eukaryota; kingdom Metazoa; phylum Chordata; class Aves; order Coraciiformes; family Cerylidae; genus Chloroceryle; species Chloroceryle aenea. The sequence continues at coordinate 60,385 of VWZY01005990.1, read as the reverse complement.
CATCCAGTGGAGGTGGAAGAACAGTGTTCCACCAGGAATCTTGCTGGTCCGGGGTCTTACTGCTATAGACTGCAAAGCATCCCCCAGATTTCTCTCATGCAGGAGCAGAGTGAAGATCTCAGACTGTAGTGGTTCATCTGCAATAAGATGAGGTCCAAAGAAACGGCAGGAGCCCCAGGCAGTCTGATTTCTGTGACTGCAGAGACCAAACAACAGACAGTCTACTCTGAAACAACACCCACACGGTGCTGCTTGAGGAAGAAAAGTGGCTGTAAACTGCTCTGCAATATCTCAGCTTCTGCCTCCACCCTGGGCAGCTGCCCCAGACGTGCTTTCAGCCCTTATTTCTTCGAATCACAGGGTGGTGGGGTTGGGAGGGAGCTCTGGAGATCAGTGAGTCCAACCCCCCTGCCAGAGCAGGGGCACCCAGGGCAGCCCACACAGGGACAGAGCCAGGTGGGGCTGGAAAGTCTGCAGAGCAGGAAACTCCACAGCCTCTCTGGGCAGCCTGGCACAGGCTCTGTCCCTCCCCACTGAAGAGACTGGCTTCTCCTAAACACAAACACCAGAAAAAAATTAAAACAAACCCCAAAACCCAACCACCCAACAAACCAAGTCCACCAGACTCGGTCTGGGGCTGTCTGGTGGACACCCAGACACTCCAATACCCAGGCACAACCTCTCAGCATTTCCCTTCTCTCCCGAGTTTTCAACTCTGGAAAGCATCAAGACAAAACTACGGGAATCCAGCACTCTCTCTGTGGCCACTGGTTCTTCCTACAGCTGCAGCAGCCTTATTTCCACGTGTGTTCCCTTCTTTCCACGTGTGTTCCCTTCTTTCCACGTGTGTTCCCTTCTGGAAACGCAGTTTCTAAACCAGCTGGAAATCAACATCTTATGAAAAATTCCTGTCTGTCTCGATCCCAGAGAAGCAATAGTGTTTGTTCACTGATCCCCCAGAGCAAGCAGAGGGAACACAGGGCCACACAACCACCCTGGTGAGGATTTCCCATCAATATTTGCCTCGCAGAACACCCTCTGCACAAAACAGCAGCGCTTCCGAAGTCGGAATGTTATTAATTAGAAACCAAAGCGATCTTGCTGAGCCTCCCCAGCAAGCCAAATGCTGAGCTTAAACCATTTGCTGGCCACTTGCAAGCCAGTTTGCAGAGGAGACAGGAACAGGGTGTTTCAGGAGGAGTTCAGATCTCTACACCAGATGGAGGGTTGTGCGCGCAGCTCGCACCAAACTCTCTCCAGTAAAGGCAGCTTGTGAGTCGGTGCTCGTCTCGCCGAGGGTATTAAGCAGCAGTAACAGGCTGAAATCCAAAGCTCTGCCCACAGCCCTGCCTCAGAAACTCGTGACTTGAGTATTTACTTTCTCGGGGAAGAAGGTATGCCTTCCTATTTTTCAAAGAACTGTTCGTGGGTACAGGGAGATTTTAGTCTGGATTTTAGGATGCATTTGGTGTTTTTTCACAACACGAGGTGGCTGCAAGATTCATAGAAAGTGCAGCTACCTACGAGAGCCCGCGGTCAGGGAGCCCAAGTTTCTCACATCCCCTGTGGCACTGGGAGAGTTCATTTTCCTCCTGCCCTGCTGAGCAGCCAGGAGGCTGCTAAGGAGCACTGTGAGGATGGAATGCTCTTCAGTGCTTGGAAATCCTCTGCGTTAGCTGCTGGGGGCAGAGGGAGTGTGGGGAACAGCAGCAGAAGGAAAAGTGATCCTTTCTAAAATAAACACAACACCTCTTCTGTTCCGAGGACCCCTCAGGACCCCTCCAACTCCCTCCCCGGGGACAGGAGGATGGTTTAGCAGCACTGGCAGGACAAGCTGAGCGAGCGGAGGAAGGGGTTCTTAACACAGTATCACCCAAGACAGGAGCTGTTAATCATCTTTGAGAGCCACAGTTCAAGCTTCCAAAGGCACCAGGAGAATGTCTGTCATCTCTCAGGCTGCATCCCCGGGCGACAGGAGCCGACCATCGGCTGAGCACGGCAGACAAAACACCACCTCCATGCACTGGGACCTCCCATCCCTGTCAGATGTGCACCCCAGCACGACATGGGGACCACCAGCACCAGCAGCTACTCGAGAGTGACAGAGCCAGCAGAGTTCCACCCTACAAATTCACCTGGTGTCATTTTCAGATGAACTATTTGGGGGTGAGCACATTTCCCCCATGCAACGTGCTCTTTCCAATCCATCCCGGGGCTCCAAACTCAAGCCTCTCTCCATGTCTCCGTGGGCACGCGTCTGCAGAACCAGAACGTGGCGAGGCTCCAGAAGGTTTTTTCCCCAGGAGGAACACTGTGATCGTCTCGGTGTCGCTTCTCCTGATGTCTCTCACATTACGCTCTGACAATCAGCGGGAGCCTTTGACAGCGAGGACAAAGCAGATCCCATCTGCAAAAAAACTACGTCTGAGGGAGGGGAAGGAAGGGAAAAAGGGCAGGCTGTCTGAGCTGCTCGCCGCAATTTAACATCTCCGGGCTCTCATCTGCTTCTTCCATCAACTTCCTGACAGATGCCTTTGCGGAGACCTAAATCACGGCAGTCTATTGTGAAAAGTGAGGACTACAAAATGTCAGGGTCACCGGAGAGCTCGTGCGAGATGTACCCATCAATGTCCTTGTCAGAAATTCAGCAAAGTCCCATGAATCACTTTAATTACAGGGGAAGCAGTTACTTGAGAGAACGCTGGGGTTTCCTCTCCGAGGGGCTCGTCTGTATCCTTACTTTGGGAGCGCGCACAGCAAACGAGATGCTCCGGTACTCAGGGGCAGGAAGAAGAGATTTCACTTTTCACTCTTCCAGGAAAAACCAGAGAGCGTACAGCAGAGCAGTCAGTGCAAGGGTGGCACAGCAGGATCCGTGCCGTGCCAATCTCCCCGAGCAGCAAGAGCAGGGCCAGCAGGGTCACCATGCTCAAAGACCGCGTGTCCTCGGCGCAGCGCGAGCGGTACCGGCCGGGACGGGGCTCCCGGAACCTTGGCACGCGACTTGAGGAAGACAAAACGTTTGAGGCTGGTAAATGATTTGTTTGAGAGCGCTGTAAAGCTTTGAGCGCCGTGTTCAATCCCGTCATCTGTCTGTGTGAAGATAGGGAGGAAGTGTTGCCATGAAAACCGTCCTTTTGAGGATGATCTTCACTTTGTGTTTCCAACAGGAGGTGCCCACACTAGAGACGGGTACCCCGTGACAACGGCCATGAAATGAAATACTCCATTTCAGCAAAACCGGGTTCATTGCTGGCAGAAAATTCTCAGAATAACATCTTCAGAAGTAAAGTTTTTCCTCAACTCAAGTACTCATGAAAGAAATATTACCCAGAGGTGGTGTTCACAGCATCCCTGTGACACCGCTGCTAATAACACTTCCTAAAGCACTCACCTCCTGAAATACCCTCTAATGTCTTCTACTGATTTTTCTAGAGGAAAATAAAGGGGCTGGAAATTACCTAACCTAGATTTCAAAGCAAACCACCACCATCAATAAAACAATAAATACCAAATAAACTGCCCTGCACTATTTCAGCAGTCGGACCGGCCCGGGGCGGATGAAACATCTGCAAAGGCCTCTCGATCGTGGCAGCCGTGGTGACACGGGCCTGCTACAGACACCACGGTCCCCTCAGCAGCAGAACCAGCACTCTGCCCTCAGCTGCCCCAGAGGCCAGGAGGGTGCTGGTGCCTGTCTTGTCCTGAGGAAAAGAACACAGCTTTTTCCCTTTAAGCCCACTGCCTTTCTCCACCCAGCCCCGGCTCTCGTGGTTTCTGCCAAGCCCACAGCAGCAGCTCTGGCAGCCTCCTCGCAGCAGGCAGGCAGGCAGGGCATCTCAGAAGAGAGCACGCACCCAAGGTGTCTGTTATGGCACTGCACAGTCCCTGCATTTTCTCCAAGGACGCTGCTTTTGCCATGGTATATCTCGGGATTTTATTGTTCCTACTTCATCTTTCAATCGGCTCCCACCGAGCCATTATTCAATCGACATTAAAACATTAATAATTTCCAGCCCGTGACATTCGACGATACCTAAAATGGAAAGAAAATTTAATTTTAGTCTCGAAATTGTTATTTCTGGTGGTTTTTATAAATGGATTTAGTGCTGGTGAGTGACAGCCTAGAGATGGGCTCTGCTCTCAGAACGGAACAGCGCGCGCTGCAGCAGGACGCGTTTCTCCCACGCTGCTCCTGCCTACGTGACGCAGAGCTGACATTCAGCTGAGGTCCTTTGTCACAAAGCCCTGACAGCGAGGGACCGGGCTCCTCTCCAGCTCGGGGAGTGATCTGTGGCATCGCGATCACGCGGCCGTTTGAGAGGCTGCCTTCGAAGCCGCCGCGCA
>VWZY01005990.1:27760-42987 GCA_013399075.1 Chloroceryle aenea | reverse complement strand
TTACAGGACACAGCACTGCCTGAAGAGAAGGAACAAGGACATGATCTCCCTAACACAAGCCACGAGTCTGTTGTCTGTCAGCAGAATGGAATTTCCACCTGCCAAGAATCTCCAAACCCTGGAATTTTGAAGGAAAGGAATCACAGCCAGGGGTACTCTGAGTACCTGCTGGAAGGCTGGGTTTGCCACGGCCCGCTGCCTCATTAATTACTATTCCTTCTTTCAAGTTTGAGGTGTTTGGTTTGGTTTTTTAATGCAGTGCACTGTGAGAGTATAAGAAATTAGCCTTTAAAAAGCACTTTTCCTATCTAAGCTCAAGGCAGCTGGGATCTCCAGCAGTGGGGGGGTCTTCCCATCACCAGGCACTGCACAAAGCATCCTCACTCCTCCCCTCCCCCTTGGCATTGCTGATTCACTTCACTAAACTTCCCAGTAATCACACTGGCAACAAGAGACAGCTTTCCACTGCAAACACAGTCGGCTTCAGCACTCTGACACTGAAACCACCAGTGGCATTCCCTCCACTGGGTTTATTTTGGTTGGCGTTTTCACATTTACCTCAGCAGCACAAAACTCAAAGTGCACCCAGCTAAACAGCCAGCTCCAGACTGCTGTGACCAAGTGAATCTGTCTAGCTCACCATTTCTCTCAGCAGAAAGGACCATTAGGGCACAGACTGATCCTATTAACCTTACCATTTAATTACTGCTTGTATTAAAAATTATTCCAAGCTTAACAGCACAGCAAACCACAGCAGAAAGATTGGAGAGGCAGAATTATTTGCAGCTTAATTTGCCTTCCAACAGGGTTTGAAACAGGAGTTTCAAAGCCAGACTGAAGCAAACCCACAAAGCCGGGGGAAGCCTTTGCCACAGGCTGGGATCTCACCTCCAGCTCCTGCTCCCTCTGTAGTGCAAATTGTTTGAAGGACTTGACGATGAGGCCGGCGTTGGAGCAATCGTAGACGAAAATGGAAGGGCTGCCCATCCAGGTCTGCAGGTCGTATATGGAGAGGGGAATATACTGGGTATAGTTCTGCAGGGAAGGAGAAAACAACGCTCGAGTTAGGGAGAAGCAGCAGAGTTTTAACTGGTGAAACAAAATACCTGCAAAAGTATCCCCGTTGTGAAATCACAGAACAAACCTAGGCTGAACACGGGCGGGTGAATCACACCAGTAGGGACCAGTGAGGATGAGGAAGCCAGCTCCAGCACAGCACGAGCAGATGTCACTGCTGCTGTTTGAAGTGCTGAACTCCCAGCTGAAAGCCTACAGCTCAGCCAAGAGTGCTCTGATGGGTGCTAACAACTGCACCCTGCCCCCATAGCCTGATTTCACCCCAAATTTCCACAGCACCGATGAGGGATGTAGACCAGATGTCTTCAACTGAACATCAAACATCCTAAACTGAAAACTCATCCATAAATCAAGGTGGATAATTAGGACTATGTAGCCCATCAGCAGCTACGCCATCGGAGCTTAATGAGATGCTTCATCATTTTATTACAACCTTTAACTTCTGTGCAACTTTCAGAATTATCCCATAAAAGGAAAACCAACAAAGCCTGCCCTCGGCAGACACTTCAGGCTCTGTAAACGTGAAGGATTCTGCTCCTCCTCTTCCATCTGAACACCCCCGAATAATCGGAGACGGGAGCTTTGGAAAATACAAGCAGGATCAAGAAGCAGAGATTTAAAACTGGGCACAAAGGGCCACCCCTGGACCACGCTGCAGAACCTGCAGCCAGAGAGCAGCCTGCCCCTGTTCCTCGGGCACAGGACTGCCCCGGATCCGCTGGCAGAGCTCTGCTGCTCCTGCCAACAGCAGCAGAATGATGGACGGGCTCATAACTCCCATTGAAATTCAAAAGACTTCAAATAGCTGTAATAAAACCAGTAAACTTTTACCAAAATCTCATTTTTCAAGGACCTATCAGCATAGATACAGAGAGAAGTGATCATAAACCATATGTGAGATAAAGCAGGCAACTGTAAGGCATTTCAAACCCCAGCTTTGCCCATATATAACAGTTTCAGCTGTTTCATTAACATTAACAGGGAAATTGTTTATACAAGCCCGAGCTTTAGGGAGCTGGGAGCTTTGCAAGGTGCTGCAGGACAGTGGCACATCAAGAACTCAGCCCAGGCCTTTTTTAAGGGCATCACCCCTCGGGTCGAGCCCATTCCAGGCACACACAGCAGCAGGGAGGTTTTATGGGTGCACGTGGCTTTAGCTTTGCCTTTTAGGGTGCAGCACTGGCCATGACTGGATTGCAGCCCTGATTAATATCGGGGTATTTCCAACCAGGAGGATTTTATCTTCTGCCTCTACCGTGGGGGTCACGCAGAACTTCTCCGGGTTGCTAATGATATGTAAATGAGATGGTTTGAAGAAAAAAGGAGTGTTAAGGAATAGTTTTCTAGCAGGGTTGCTCAGGGTGATCTTTTGATGCTTGCTCATCTTGCCTCTGCCGTGTTGGGGCTGGGAGTATGAAAGAGCTCGGCCGTATGTTTTGTTCTCAGTGTTGACTCTGGTTTTTAGCAAGAAAGTTTCTGTTCTGTTAACACAGCTCCCACCATCCCTCTGTGCCTGTGTGAAGGGATGACACGACAAACGACTGAGCTGGAAGCTGATGTGGAACAGATTTCATAACCCCTTGCTGAACAAACAACTTCGAAATCTTCCAAAAGAAAATCAGAAGTACGACTCTTCGCTCGTGGCAGAGAGCTTTAAGTGGGTTTGAAGTTGGGGGGGGTTGCTTTTTACCTTTTGAAAAGGTCTTGGGGTTTTCTCGGCTAAGAGTAGGAAGTGAAACTGGACAGAGAAGATTGCTGGGCAGTAAGCAGAGGGAAGCATGCTCCTGCATCTTCAGGACCTGGTGAAATGCCAGCTGGTGGCAAATTAACCACTTCCCAAGGGCTGTCCCAGCCCCTCCTCAGGCCAACACCGTGCAGGGAGCCAGAGCAGGAAATAGCAAGAGACCCGTGGTGAAATCATGCACAACGCCATCGTTCCCCCTGGCTTTTTGTACAAGAGCAACGTGACAGAGCCAGGCAGAGGATGTCTGCAAGACAATCACTCCTTCCAAACACGGTGCAATTTCTCTTCCCAGTTCCTATCAAAGATGAGGCAATGCTTGAAGAGTATTCTCTAAAGAGAGTTCTCTGAAGCTAAAAGCTTCCTCAGCAGGTTGCTGCGTTCAGCTTCTGTCCTGGGATTTCTGAACTTCATGGAATCCTTCAGAAAGCTCAGGAACCAAAGCTGGAGCTGGTGTGTTTTGAGGGGAGGACGGGCATGGGGACCTCCCGCGCTCCCCCCGTGCTGCAGGGCAAGGCAGACACCCCTCTCCTGGCTGGTCCAAGGCTCCTTCCAGCTCTGCCTTCAATGCTCTCACAGCTGAGACTTCAGTGCACGCACTGGAGCACTTCCAATCGGGTTCTCGTTTGTCAGCACAGTTCAGTTTCAGTTCTTCTGCTGTTTAAGGGGGGCTGGAACCCTGGCCTCGTTAGACCCTCTGCGTGTTTGTGAGCCTGAACTCCTTAGAACTGATTTTTAACACTGCTGATTCTTCCCCCACACTGTATTTCCTTACATTTAATCCTTTGCTTAAGCCACTATTTGGTAACGTGCTGCAAACATGACCAAGTTTCACCCTTCCCCATCGACCTGTATGACAGTCAGTTGGGGTTTTTTCACCACCTAAGGTAAATCAGAGACCTCAGCTCCTAATCTCCAGTGGTGTCCACACCACATCACCCCAGCTGATACTGCAGGCAAACTGGAAGATACCCAGTGAGCTCTGAATAAAGCCTTTGGCACGATGCACAACTCCACTGAGCAGTAATTTCCTCTTGCTCCACGTGGAACACGCTCTGCCCGGCGTTCTTTCTGGCTTATTATTACCCACTGGCTGTTAAGTAAGAAGAAGGTCACTCCTATTTGTTCTTAAACACCAAATTCAGCTTGGAAATGATTTATTATTCACACCAATTGTTTATTGGTCTGAATACAAATTGGGTCTCCAATATAGATGCTCCAGAATAAAGCGATGCCCTCTTGCACTCTCTCCCCTTGCTTTCCCCCCTGCTCTTTCAAATTACCAGTGACTGGTCACTCTGTTATGAAAATAATTCATGTAAAGTATGAAAATAATACATGCAAAGTATGAGAAAAGCAGCTCAATAAGCCCCCAGATAAAGCAGGAGCGTGTCTACAATGCCAGTCTGTGTTGGCTCAACGGACTTGTTGGCCACAAGCAGCACCTCTGCTTCTCCTAAGACTCCTTTCTAAACCAGTTACCCTGCACAGACACTAAAGAGCTTAACTAAGGGAAAGCAAAGCACGTGTAGGTCACACTCGGAGGCACTCGAGGAGTGTTGCAGGTGATCTATGTCACTCTGCAAACCACAGCCCCAAACCAGGGCTGAGGAGGAGCAACTGAAGTCTTTAAAGGCACAAAAAGATGCCTGTGATACCCCACTCAGAGGCTCTTCAGCCCTCTGTGCCCCGGCAGCAGAGCTGGCCCTGCAGGCTGCTGTCCTCGGGCAGCATCTCTAGGTAGTTCCAGCAGTGGCTGCTCAGAGTCAGGAGGTATTTTAAGCATAAACTCCATGGGAAGAACTTAACATTCACTCGGTGACGTTCGGGCAGCAAAGGCAAGCCCACGGGGAGCCTCCCTGTTTGCCCGCACGCAGCAGAGCTGGGGCTGCCTCTGAAAAGCAGGGGGAGCAAGTGGAAGGAGCTGGCCTGGCAGTGTTTAGAGCATCTGAGAGAACCCCCCCCTCCCTGCCAGCAGGGGAGGACAGCCCATTTGGTCTTCTAGGCCACACAGCAAGCAAACAGCTGCCAGCAGGGAACCAGACACCCGTGAAGGTTCCTGAAACCCTGGAACTCCAGCTGTTCTCCAACAGAACACTCCAGTAATTGACAGAGCCCTGGAGAAGATGCTGCTGTCCGGCAGGGACCCACCTTGTTGAAGACCCAGATCTCCCCGTTGACTGTTGGCCTGGGGACGCCGTGCCCGTTGTAGTGGAACAGCACCCGCTCCTCCTTGGCGTTGCGCCGCAGGGACGTACACAGCTTCTTCACCTCGTCCACCGTGGGGTCCAGACTCTGCTTGTACCTGGCCTAGCGACAGACAAGGGAAGATAATCATTTTAAGTGTAGAAAACAAATCTATTTGAGATGCAGGCACCTAGTTAAGGTAGAAGCATGTGTGTCAGTTGGTTAGGGTGGGAAAAGAAAACATGAAACATTTCCTGCAGAGCTGAATCGACCACAGAGGTCTGCTGCTGGGCACACACGGGAGAGGATCACATCTCTGAGCTCTGGGATTATTAACATTCAAAAAGCCTCAGGAAGGTCAAATGTCTTTTCACCATTGCCGGCCTCAAAAGAAAAAATAACCCTGCACAATTCTCTTAATCCTTAAATTCATACCCTGTACATCTCCAGCTGAACAACACTCCCTCCGAAAGCCAAACAGCTGCATGCACCTGGCAGTCTGCAAACACTGAATCTCATTTGGAAATGTTCCTTCCCTCGCACCTGGAAAAGGGACCCAGCTCTTGCTCCACGCCTGGAAAGGAACACAACTGCTGGGGGCAAGGGTGGAGGACAATTCAATAGCCAGCCTTCCTGGAGTAAGAACAGCAACAGCAGCAGCCTCGTCCTCTTCCTAAGCCCCAACGAGTCACCCCCCCTTGTATTAATAAGAAAGATAGGAAAGAAACCCAGCCAACACCTCTGCAAATGCATTCAGCCTGGACAGGGCCTGGCCATTTCCAGCTCCCACAGCAGACACGGTGAAAAGCTCTGTGGCAAGAAGTTTGTCTTCCAAAAGGAGCACGGCCACCTTTGTGCAGCTGTCCCACGTACACTACGCACGGGCGCGCTCGTTTCCACCCGGAGCCACGGGTACCCCCATCCCAGCAGCTCAGCACCACTTCAGGCCATATGTGTGACTGGGGTTCAGCAGCTCTTGGCTGCTCTTGACATCCAAGAGGCTCAGAGAGGAGCACTAAGGGTGGAGCAGCTGTGAACACGGCCGAGTTACCTGCCCGTGCTGGAGGAGGCTGCAGGAACCTGCGTGGTTAATCAGTGAGTACAGGACAGTTTTGTTCAACACTCAGTAATAGACACAAACAGGGGCAATAAGAAACAAAGCAATCAGCATAACATACTAACCTGCTTTTAATGGAACTTGCCAGCTATTAGCAGCTAAAATCAGGCACCAGCTTACACCAGACTGCTCTGACCCCGCTCCCTACAGAAGGGGTATGAAGCTGACACTTGGAGACCACCCCGTTCTCAAGACAAAAGTGTCCCAAAGTCCCAGGAACTTGATACTCACACCGTTGGGTAAAAAAGAGGGAAAACTGATGGAGAGCCCCTGGCAACCCACCCTGGCTCTGGGAAAATTCTGCACTCGTGACCTTGGCCGCGGACGGGAACGGCTGCTCCAGTGCCACATCAGAGCACGCTGTGTTTGAGAGGACACCAAACTGGCAAGAAAAAAACCCCTCAGTACTTCAAAACCCTCGTTACTCGGCTAAGCTGAAGCTGCCTCTGTAGTAGCCAGCTTGTCATACTCAAAGGAGCATTTTCTTGAAGCACGGCCAAATAATAACAAAGTCTTTCAGCTGCCCTTTGAAAGACAAAAGCCCGTTTCTGCCTCTCCTCCAGAACTGCAGAGATGCTGAGAATCCAGACACACAATGGCTTAGGAAAAATCCACGCTGGTGTATTGAGATGAAGACCCAAGTTTAAGAGCAGGACGACCATCTACAGAGCTCTACAAAAATGTGCTCTGAAAGCCTCTTTATAAAGCAAATCAAGGTCTCAGAAGTTTGGGCTTTTTAGGTTTTCCTCTATGCCAGGCAAAGATAAGAGAGCTTAAAAATACCAGGGTAGAAGAGGATGAAGCTCTTTAATATAAACATGGTTTGCTTATCTGCGGAGCTTGGAAAACAGATATCAGGCTGCTCAATTAATATGCAGCATCTCAAGCCAACAGGCAAGAGGGAGACAATGGATGGCATCATTTACATGATTGCAACAACAAAGAAACGCGAGCGGAAGGAGAGAGAAATACCGGGAGAGAACCTGGGATCCGACCCACTCATCCTTCTGGGGAACTTCTGCACCAAGCAAAGATAAGAGGCTACATAAATATCACCACGGATCCCCCCACACCTCTTCCTCTCCTCTCAGGCTTGTTATGAAGGAGCTGATTTGTAAAAAATGTGTGCCCTCAATCAGGTCCTGCCTGCTGGCATCTTTACAAGGCACCGGAGCGCCGGGTAATTCTTCAGCTCCTCTTTTTCCACGGGAGAACAGGTTCATTTGAACACTCCTCACGTCCCGTTGGCATCAATATTACACACAGCCCGCAATTAATGGAGGTGAATTCATACTCTCACACTAAAGCCTGGAGATCTAAAGAGCCAAACTGTAAACACATCATCTGTGCACCCAGAAACACGAGGCTGGGAGAGGAGAGGAGAGGAGAGGAGGGAGCCTGCGGACGCGCAGGGTCCGTGTCCTGAGTGTCATCTCAGGGCTGCCCGGCGTGAGCTCATTACCCCTGTGGCAAGAAAGGGGTAGCAGAGGAAAATGAGACGGGGGTGGGGGGGTTAAATTTTCTTCTTCTTCTATCTAAAACCCACCTTCAATACATTTTACCACTGCTGTGCCAAAAATACGAGGCAAGTAAGTAAAATACTACAATGTTCAGGGCTTGTTGACCTGGCTGGGGTAGGGGGCAACAGCTGGGGGATCTCAGTGTTTTATGCGATGCTCTGGGGGGCAGGTGCTATTTTTAGTCACTGTTGAGAAGAAAAAAGGTCTCCTTCCAGAACAGAACTACAGAAACAGGTCTTCGAGAAGGACACAGGCAAACAGCATCAAAACCTTGCTGACCCACAGGCTGCCACCGCTGCCCAGCAGCAGAAAGCAGCCCCCCAGTGTCCCACCAGGTTTCACACCCAGATGGGCTGGGCTGCAGGCCAGGATTCACCGAGCTGATGCCTCTCCCTTTCAGGGCACCAAGCAGCGTTTCTTACCCACGGGTTTAGTTCTCGTGTGGATGTTTTTGCATCTCAGCATCACCACCCTTTTGATAGTTTCCTCCTGTCACCCCTCCCTATTTCCTTCTGTCATTATTCATTTGCCTTCCCAGCAATGTGCTTTGCTCCTTCCCTCCCACTTCCACACAAATGCTTTCGAGCTACGTAGGGCAAAAGGTAAGAGAGAGCCCACTCCAAACCCCTGAGAGGCTTCAGCAGCGTCCCTTGAAATCACACGAGCACAGGACAAGGCTTTCTGTTCTGTTTTCCCTCGGGTTTTACAAGCTCCTGACCAGTTCCAGACTGGTACTGGACTCCTGAAGTCCACGCTGGCCTTCCCTGCCTTCTACCCTGTGCTGACGAGAGACCTTCTGGGGTTCAGAACGGAGTCTTTGCTTCCTGACACAACTACCAGACAATCCAGGCTCCAGCCCCTCTGCAGACGATGCTCAGCCCTATCTATTGCTCCCAGCCCATGTTGCAATCGTAGCATCAGAGCTGTCAAAACACCCGAGCCCAGCGCTGTGATGGACAAGCATGAAATTGCTGACGGTGATGTCAGCTGCCTTTCTGCTGTGAATCTGATTTTCTGATCACCTCAGCGTCTCATTGAGGAGCTCCTGTCAAAAGCAATAACTTTCTGGCCGCCTGATGCAGACCATCCTCATTATTCTACTCGAGGAGGCAAAATGGAAAGTTTTGCTGGTTTATGTAACATGGCCACACTGTCACCAAAGGCTCCTTGGCTTCTCCAACCCTTGCTGTCTCTGCTGGCTGAAGAACACCATCACCACCTTACTGCTTGAGACACATCAGCTTCCAGCATGCCCTGAACTCCTGGTCTTGACAAAGTTGCAGGAGAGGGGAGGAGTTATCAACAGAAAGAAGTCCTGGCACCCAAGCAGGAAAAGAAAAGAGTTTGGAGCTAAGCACCGAGCACATCAGCTTCTGGTGATGGTTTTGCTGCGGACATTCACAGGAACCCTGCTTAATGTGAGATGGAAAGGGAGGTTCTGCTCTGAAGCAGTTGTGCTGGTCACCTCCTGCCAGCCCCTGCCTCCTTTCCCCATCCTTTCCCCATTTCTGATGAGGATGCACTGCAAGCAGATCCCAAAGGATGCGATCCCTCAACACCAAACCATTCCCTTCATCAGGATGAGAACCCCCCTCTGGCCGTGGCCGGCTGGAGAGCTGCCGGGAGGATCTACACCAGCTCACAGGAGGATCTACACCAGCTCACGGGAGGATCTACACCAGCTCACGGGAGGATCTACACCAGCTCACGGGAGGATCTACACCAGCTCACAGGAGGATCTACACCAGCTCACAGGAGGATCTACACCAGCTCACGGTGCTCTCACCAGGAGGAGGGAGCGAGGGCCAGAGGAGCCAGCAGCACAGGGCTGATGTGAGCAGGATAATTAGCAGGTCTGGGAAGTGTGTCCGTGGGCAAGAAAAGCCGAGGGGCAGCTGGAGAGGCAGCCAGCTCCAGCCTCAGCAAGAAAGCAGAAGCCTTGTCCCGTTCCTTTCATGAGGGATTTCGCTCTTCCCGGGGAGAAGCAAAACACCCCCGCACTTCCTGATTACAGGAGATAGCCGTAACCTCTCCAGGATGAGCCTGTCTGGAGGGGAAAAACCAATTCACTGTGTTCATCAACTTCCAGCAGGCTGGGAAATGTCAGCGCGTGGTGGCTGCGTAAATAATTCCCACAGTTCTGTGGAGTTTGTGCTGAAATTAATGGCTCTGCTTTAGAAACCTCACCTCATTACAGGCTTGGGTTTTTCACTTTGAATGAGGACAAAACAGGACTCCAACAATGAGGAAAAGCCAAAGTTGCAGGCTGCCCTCCCGGGATAGCACCAGGATGTGCCCGCAGCGCAGGGGCTGGAGCAGCTCAGGGGGTCCGGACAAAGCCCTTCTGCTGTCACTTGAGGAACCAGAACCCGGCCCTTTGTCCACCTCCTGACCTCGGGTGTGCCCAGCCCTGCCAGATGCTGAGCTTGGGAAACACCTCACCCTCCATCCTGGGATTTACCAGGTTCTCATTGTAATGCTTCCTAAAAGACATCTGTCTTTTCTTGCATCACAGATTTAGGACCCTGAGCTGACACTGCCTTTGGAAACCCCTCAGAGATCAGGTTAATTTAGAACCACGTAAGAATTGCTCAATTCACAATCTACACAGGAATTAATTCTAGTACAATCAAGCCAAGTTTGCCCCACCTTTGCTCCTCACTTTTAGGTGTTCCACCACCTACCCAGACGCAGTAACTCCAGCCAGGAGAGCTGGGTGATGGCTCTGTCCTGAGGTACCTGGCGTGGGCAGGGAGCCCGTCCTGCCGTCTCCCAGAGGGGTTTCTGAGTCACTCAATGTTTGCCCCGAGGTGACTCCACTGCTTGTTTCCCAACAGCCACAAACGCGGGGCCGGAGCGGGATCTTGCTGCTCCAGAACATGGGACTGTGAGACACGGGTGGCAAAGGAGGAAAAGGCTGTGGGAGCACCTCCTGAGATCAGCTCAGCAATGCAAGGAGAGATTCCAATCCACAGCCACTATCAGTCGATCATAAATTCAATTGCCTGGGCCTCCCAAGCTGATAGGAGCAGAATAACTCTGGGGTTAGACACACGCAGGCAAACACGAAGTGTTCCCAGCTGTTCCCAGGCTTTTTTTCATTCTTTTTTTCATTATTTTTTTAGAGAATGCCTTCTAGGTGGATTCATTTTAGGTTGTGGGCATGTGAAACTGCCCCGATGCAGTAAATTCATGAGGATTAACCAAGGATGGCAAAACTCTGCACGTTCAAGTACAAGGGAGCACGCTGGACATCCCAAATTGATGTTCCAAGCAGCTGCTTAAGCTGATTAATGCAGGCCACGGGAAAACGTTTCCAATAAAATTATCAGTTGTTTCTCACTTGAAAAGTATTAATTCCAGTGCAAACCCACCATAACCTGCAGCCCTGGAGGTCAAATGCTAAACTAAGCCGCGAGGAAGACTCTGCAAGACTTGTGTAGCTATTTGGTTGCAGTTTAAAACTCCATCTCAATCCCCTGCATGCAAATATATTCATAAGCAGCCCAAGACTTCAACAGCTTAATCTGCGAGCTGTCGGGGCCAAAATGCATTCCCAGAGCTCAGCTAGAGGGGGGAACATTTATTTGCTTGGCTGGAGTCAGCAGCGTAGTGACTTCACCGTTCCTCTGCAGAGTCTTTGACCTTGCTTTTAAACCCAATGTGAAGTGAATTCTAAAGTCCTTAATCCTCATTGTGTGGATTCCTTATTGGATAATACTTCCAAAAAAGCCACCCCGGAGCAGTTGTTCCCGAGAACTGATGCTGATGGGGAAGATAAAGCCCAAGACTGCTAACCTTGGAGATCTGCTACAAGGGATTGAGGAGACGCGTGTGCCTCGGCAGCTTCAGGCTGCCCCGCACTGCAAGGCTGCTCCAGACCTGGTGGCAATCCTGCCCCGGATGGTAACAATCCCTCCCTACCTGTTCGGATAAAAAACAGGCTGGGAGGCTGAGGAAAAAGCCACTGATTTGGAAACAAAGTGAGGAGTGACTGTGCTTCTCCTGCGCCCGCTGCCTGTCCTCGGAGCGACGACACTCGGGTGGGTCACATCCTCTAACAGGATTTTAAGCACACACCAGGACACCTCTTTAAAACCTTCTTAGTCAAATAACGTGACTCCTACGCGGCGGTGTCATTTTAGTGCTGTTCCTCCTTTATAACCTCTACCTTGAGAGCTCCTGAAAGAAAGTTTAAGGTTCTGCACCTTCTTGTTTCTTAAATATAAAGTCAGAGATTACTCAGAGCCCAGGTCAGGCGGCAGGGCCGCTGTGGGGTGTGCAAGTGAAGCCTCAGACTGGTTGTCTTTATATTCTGGTCACAGTGCATCCATCATCCCCAACAGGAGGTCCTGCTAGCCTGGATTCCTGGGAGAACAAGGAGTTCATCTCTTCAGTACTAAAAAATCGCTCAGTAATTCCAAGTTTTCCCCTGATTGCAAAATAATTTAATGAAGCAATATTGAGATTAGCAGCTTAATGAGCCAGGAGAAGGAAAAACAACCAGAGGTTTATGCTTTGTTGAGATCCACGTGAAAGGAGTTAAAGTATTTCAGGCTCTTCTCGTTCACCTTAGAGACGAGCAGGAATAGAAACAAACCCGTAAATAGTTCTCTTTGTCAATGCTCTCAGTTTTGCACAAAACTCCTGGGAAAGCAGCTCCAGTTGTGTCATGCAGCATCCCCTGCACCTCGGCCGGCCGACACCTGGCGGGATCTGCCCGATAAAGAGCCCGGGCTGGATGCAAGGGGATCTGCAGAAGGCTCCTCCCCGACTCTCCCGGCCAGAGCTTGGCCTCTCTCCGGGGAACAAAGACAAGGTATTTTTACAGAGGTCACACAGAGGCTGGGTGGTAATTACAGAAAAACATTAATCAGATTGGAGCAGGCAGAGCTGCTTACCTCCTTCAGGAAGCCTTTCTAATAACAGGCCTTTNCACCACCATCACCCCCATCACCCAAGACAAGCCGAGCCAAACGCGCGCATCGCCGCGTCGCTCTCCTTTGATTGCTCACAAGTCAAATGTGCTTTTCATTCTGGTTCAGACACCTCTTTGAGCAGCAGCTTCCCCTCCGCCCCAGCTCCTCCAGCCCAGGCCAGCCCTGGCCACAGTGCTGGTGGCTTTCAGCGAGATGACAACACCCGGGGGGTTTCCCCACCAAGCTGATTTTGCAAGTTTGTTGACTTAGCTCCAGAATGCTGGAGCACTGCTGAGCTGTGATGCATGAACAGTTCAATTCTCCAAACAGCTTCGTGCCACTTCCCTGTCTTTACAGCTTCTGAACGCACTTCTTCACATCAGCTCATGCCTGGAACTGGATATTTCTTCCTTTCTGTGCCTAATTTTTCCAGCAGAACCCCAGAGCACTCACTATTAAGCACATTACGGCTGCAGTTTCAGCTTCCACTTTATTTTTTGCAGTGTGTTAAAGATTTATTGGTTTGCTGGGTTTTTTCCTCACTAACAGAAGAATTAAAACCCAGCCTGAGCCCCGTGGGTGCAGGAGGGAGGTTTCCACTCCCAAATCCTTAGGTAGCATCATGATGGGAGGTTCTTTTACGTGCAGGTGGCCTGGCTCCCCCAGGCACAGGCGGTCACACCAGCACTGCCTCCAGATGCACCGCTCCAGCTCAGGCTACAAAACCTTGTTTAAGATGCTAGGATCTGCTCAGCCCTGACCTCCTCCCGATGCTTGCTGCCCCCGACTGCAGAAGAAAATAGGTGACCCAGTTCAGATTTGCCAGCCCAAAGAGAGAGCAGCTCCAAGGCAATGGGTCCTGGTGTTGCATCCTCCCCTGCCAAGCTGCGCTGCGGGCGAGCGCTGCTTGGGCTGCAGACTGCTCTGGGAGAGCTACCTGAAGGAAAACTGCAAGTCAGACACTGTTTAATATGCCCTAATTTTCTCTGTATTCACAAGACAGAAGGAAAAAAATAAACTATAAAGTGGCTTTTGTCAGTTGCCATATTTATAACCGGGCTTTTCCGAGTCTTCTCGAGGCACAGTCTGCAGGGACAGCACATGGCACAGGCAGGCTGGGAATGGTACCAGGAGAACTCTCCAGAGAGAAGAGGGACATGAATAACGTGTTCTGCCAATTCTACTGCTGACCCCTCTAGCACAGACTTCTATTTTTTCTCCTGGAAAAAGGTGCTGCTTTGTGCTGAAGACAGTTGATCTTTAACAAGACAGCAAAGGATTGATACAGCAAAATTTTGCAGAGCCTGAAATAGCTGCCAAATCAAGAGGCTGTTGGGAAATAAAACAACAAACACAGGCCTCTAGTCCGCTTAGGAAATCCCAGTTTTGTTAAACAAGGTCACAATGTCTTTTGTTTGTTTGTTTGTTTTTTGTTTTAGTTCTTTTTGTTTCCTTTTACACGCTCCTACATCTGCAGAGCAGGGAGACCGAGTACAAGTTTTTCCATTTTCCATTTNGTGAAAGGAGTTAAAGTATTTCAGGCTCTTCTCGTTCACCTTAGAGACGAGCAGGAATAGAAACAAACCCGTAAATAGTTCTCTTTGTCAATGCTCTCAGTTTTGCACAAAACTCCTGGGAAAGCAGCTCCAGTTGTGTCATGCAGCATCCCCTGCACCTCGGCCGGCCGACACCTGGCGGGATCTGCCCGATAAAGAGCCCGGGCTGGATGCAAGGGGATCTGCAGAAGGCTCCTCCCCGACTCTCCCGGCCAGAGCTTGGCCTCTCTCCGGGGAACAAAGACAAGGTATTTTTACAGAGGTCACACAGAGGCTGGGTGGTAATTACAGAAAAACATTAATCAGATTGGAGCAGGCAGAGCTGCTTACCTCCTTCAGGAAGCCTTTCTAATAACAGGCCTTTCTTCACATCTGAGGAGAAACTGACGTTGGGCCTGTGAAAATACCTGAGAATACAGAAATCTCCTGGCCTCCTTGGATGACAAAATACAAAAGGAAACAGAGGAATACGAAAGATGGAAAGCAAAGCAGGAGAGAGCATCATCTCTGAGCCACCACACTCAGGGAGAGGACTTCTACAGTAGCAGGAGTTCAGATTCTGGGGGATAAAGCCATGGAAAAGCATTTCAGAGGCAGGCTCAGGATGCTCCACCTGGGCACGGGGAGCGTGGAAGGGAAGGCAGCAGGTCTGCTTCCCAGAGGGGCAGAGCCAACAGGCATCACCATCACCACCATCACCACCATCACCCCATCACCACCATCACCACCATCACCCCATCACCACCATCACCCCATCACCACCATCACCACCATCACCCCCATCACCCAAGACAAGCCGAGCCAAACGCGCGCATCGCCGCGTCGCTCTCCTTTGATTGCTCACAAGTCAAATGTGCTTTTCATTCTGGTTCAGACACCTCTTTGAGCAGCAGCTTCCCCTCCGCCCCAGCTCCTCCAGCCCAGGCCAGCCCTGGCCACAGTGCTGGTGGCTTTCAGCGAGATGACAACACCCGGGGGGTTTCCCCACCAAGCTGATTTTGCAAGTTTGTTGACTTAGCTCCAGAATGCTGGAGCACTGCTGAGCTGTGATGCATGAACAGTTCAATTCTCCAAACAGCTTCGTGCCACTTCCCTGTCTTTACAGCTTCT